>VYXD01003624.1:1229852-1273065 GCA_013397195.1 Hylia prasina
AGGTAAATGTGGGGTCCATGAGGCTGTAGAGTTGTCACTGAGGGTTATCCAGGGGCTGTGGGGTGAGGGAATGGCTCTGGATTGGGGTGCTGGCAAGTGTAGGGGGACAGAGGGCAGGAGGGGCTGCCAGGACGTGGGGGGCACAGGGCAGGGGGAGTGGGGCTGCTGGGGTTGGGACAGATCCAGCACTTGGGTTTCATTTTGGGGAGATGGGGTCAAGGGGCTCCCTCACAGGGTTTCCCTCGTGAGGGGGAGTGGGACTCTGGTGCAGCCACTTTTTTTTCATGTTTAAAAGTGGTGATGAGCAACTCTTCCCTTTCTGAGTTCTGCTCCCAAAAGGCCTCTGGGGTTCAGTAGATTATTCTGCTCAAATTGCTAAGAGAGCTGAGGAATTCTGGATAAGCACCAGCCTTAAATTATCCTCTCTCTGCATTTTAGCATGTCCAAAGTGTAATTTGGTGTTAAGGACCCAAATTATTTCCCTCTCTGCTCCAAACTGAGGGTGTGCTGCAAAGTGAAAGCTGAGCAAGTCCTACTTTTGCCACAGAAAGCAAAAGTTGTTCAGAACCTCAAGTGTCCTTCCGAGCAATTTGTTGCTGTAAGCAGGTCAAGGTGTTTCCTGTGAGGAAAGTAATGACTCATCCTCTGGTTTCTTAGCAGTATTTTGGCATCTGCAGGTTAATAAATGTCAGCTCAGCAGTGAGAACAGGGTCCTCTGAGTTTCCTCAGGTTAAAAGGCTGAGGATGGGCAGGCTCAGTGTTTGACCCTGTGCTAAAGAACCAGTTGCACTCCAGAAAAAACAACTCAGGTGTTTTCCAGCACTGCAAGGACAGCCGGGCGTGCTTAGTCAAGTGTAGCATTACAGGCAGCTAGGAACAGTTTAATTTTATGCTTGTTGGATTAAGCTGTGCTCAGGGTAATGTTTAATTGGCTGAGACAGAAGGGGTTTATTTGTGTGTTTCATTTGAGCTCGCTTCCTCCTCTCTGACACACAGCCTGTCTTCCGTGGGGAGCGCAGCACGTAACTTCAAATGGTTTGGGAGAGCTGCTCCACAGCAGTGCAGGGACCTGTGGCACTTTTCTGTTCTTTCTAGCCTCACTGTGGAGCTGGTGAAGAACTTGGTGGATCTACAAGAAGCTTTTTTAGCTCTCCATGTCTTTAGGATGGGAGATGATGGGTGCATTTTAAGTTGGTATTTTATTGTGTTTACGCTGTGGTGGGTTGTATTTTGACACTTTGAAGCTCAGATTTTAAAATAGATGATCATTGAGGCATATACATGATTGCATAGACCAAAAAAGTTTTAATCCTTTGTTTTCCCACTGTTACCTCGCTTTTCCAGAGCTGAGAAGTGGAGCAGATGATGAGCTTTAAATGTTTCTTACAAATTCCAGGTCCTTGGGTCTACCTACCTGCATCCATCAAATAGTGAACCTCAACACCTTTGTGCCCCCAGTCATGGGGATATTGTACTTGTTCTCTGTAAGTTTTGGTGGCACAATTTTTGGGTCTAATGAACCCAAACAACCACCTTTGGCTGCTGTGTTTCCCATTGGGGGCTGGGAATCCTGGAGCAGAGTTACCCACCTGCAGCACTCTGTGACTGCACATCCACTCAGCTGTAGCAACTGAAGTTTTAATTAAAGGCTGATTGCCTTGACAGTGGTGCTTATGGGTTAATGCTTAATTGCTCAAGTTTTTGCTGAATTGGAATAGTTTTGAAGTCATCACATAAGTATTGTGTTTAATTGTAGGGTAGAAAAAGTAGGATGGCTTTCAGTGAGGCTCAGTCTTTCTCATTGTCAGGTGCCATGTGATTTGGCTCCTAAAATGAGAGCTGAATGCACTACTCTGCACTGGGAGTACAAAGGAATTATATATATGAGTTTTTGGGAGGTTAGTGGTCACAAGCTGAGTTTATGACTGAAATCTGTCTTCTTCACATCTTCAGTTTTCTCTTTATTGTTGTTGACTTCAGTGTGGGTTTGCGTTGGTTTGTTTGTTTGTTAAATGGTGTCATTTTCACTTCTTGTGCAACTTTGCACCACGGTTTGTTGTTAATAACAACTGAGATTGTAAACTCTTCAATTAGGCTGGAGCATGAGCTGAGCTGAGCTGCCAGTGCTGTTATTAAACCTGGAGCTTGGACTTTGAACCAGTTTTTGCCTGGAGGGGTGGAAGCAGATTTCCCTGTGTGCTCTGCTCTCCTCTGGCTCTCCTGGGCCAGCTTGGAGGGGCAGTGGGGCTGGGCAGGCTGTGTCTGACCCAGCACTGCAGGGTGTGTCCTCAGGTCTGGCTGGGTAAAATGAGTGTGTTGGTTTCACTGTAGGAAAAATGGTGTTTAACTCAGGTTAGGCTGCTTTCCTGACCCTTACAGTGGGTTTTCATAGGATATGGAATCACAGAGTGGATTGGAAGGACCTTAAAGATCACCTAATTAAAGATCACCTAATTAAAGATCCCCTGGTTCCATCTCTTCTTTAAACCTTCTGACCAGTCCTGATCTGAGGTTAAGAAATCAAAATACATTCAACCAAGTTCTTGTGCTTAAAGAAACACGCTATGGGCAGCAGGATAAGGAGAGGTTCAGAAAAGTCTGTGCATGTGGCCCTTTTTTGGACACAGCTGTGTGTGACCTGCAGCTGAGCAGGGAGAGGGGACCTCTGGGTACCTGGGAGTTAAGAGAAATTGTAGCTGAGAGTTCCAGCTCTGGCTACAGACATAACCTGGCTTTACCTGGATATTGTGGCAGTGTGGATACTCTGAGCTCTGGAGGAGGTGCAGCCAGAGCCCTGGGGAGGTCTCTGATGCTGCTCTTCACTGCCTGTGCCTTGTGCTCTGCCCTTCCCTCTACTGACCTGGTGCAAGTGTTCCCCAGCCCTCCCCTGGCTGTGAAACCCCAGCTTGGCTCCTGCTCCCCAAAGGAATTCCAGTCCTCATCCCTGACAGTCCCTCTCTGTGGTTACCCACCGAGCCCGTTTTCCTCCCCTTGCCAGGTCCTTACTAAAGCCAGGGGCTGGGAGTGGGAGCTTCCCTGGCATTCAGGGAGCAGGGAATGCTTTGCAGGGATGAGTAAGTGGAGTCTCTGTTTCACAGGTGGGGACAATCCCGTCACTGCTGGGCTGATGTCAGGACCAGGACTCACCTACATGCAAAGCTTTCTAACCCCCTGCTGGTAGGTGCCTCTAAAGTTGATTATTTAGTGTTCAAACAACATTGCAAGGTTGAAAAATTAGCCTCTTCTTTAAGAAACCAAGAGTATGACTGTTAGATCAAGAATTCAGATTTTGTATTAGGTTTTTCCTTCTTTCTCAGCTGGTTTCCTCAGAACTGAGGTGGCTTATTCGAACCTCTGAAAGGCCTTTTTGGCTTGTGAAATTTATGCTCCCATAAGGGACTTTCTTTAGTAAGAACTGTTGTTCAGAGATGCTGTTAATTCTTCTCAGTGTCTGTAAAATCTACAACTTCTTCACATTAATTGCTCTTGAGGTTTTCAGTTTACTCAGAAATATTAATCAGGCTTCTTTCTCTAATGCCCTCTGGCTCCTCTGCCAAATAGTCCTGGAATAGGAATTTCCACATTTCATTTTGGTGGAGACTGAAACATTCATTAAACATCACCTTTTTTTTAATCCTGCCACATTTTTATTTATATTCAGAAGGTTGTGGGATGTGCTTGTAAGGATATACTTAAGGAGCATATGCTTTGAATCTTTTAGTTTAGGCTGATGTTAAGTGAGATTTGAAACTCATTAAATGTAATTTAAATTTAAAATACTCTCTTTTGGGAGTAGCTTGTTGCATGGTAACCTCTGCTGCAAGAAGGATGGTTCCTTTGGGTGTTATATATTCTGTACATACACATGGATGATTTCAAATTGCAGTGTCACAAGTGGCATCACTGAATCCATACCACTTGAGCTGTTATTTTTTTATTGCTTTGGCTCTTCCCCAAATGAGCGAGGAACTGCATCCCACAGAATTCCAGACTGAAACTGATGTGATGCTACTTTTTGTTGATGTCAGAACACCTCAGAGCAGAATGACTGCTGGCACCAGAGGATGGCTGCCAGGTGTCCCTCACCCAGAGCCTCTGCTTGCTGGTCACACATGAGCAGTTCCTGTGTTGGAGGTTGTATCATGCATTCATAACTTTGCTTCCATGGAAGCGTTGGCGCTTCCCAGGACTTTGCCTGGGCCATGAGGACTTGGAAAACTGCCCAGCAGTGCTGTCCCTGACCATGGAGGGTGATGAGCAGCTTCAAGCTCTGCTGTAGCTTGGTGGCCAGGCTGGAAACACAACTGGTGCTGCAGCTCTGAGGCAGTGAGCAATTCCTTCTCTGTTTGATTGCCTTTGAATTTGTTTTACATGTATCTTAAAAAGGAGCTTTTATTCATCTGCTGGGATAGATTTTTTTAATAGACACTTGAATTTGATAATCTGTGGACAAACAGGTCTCTGCGTTCCTGAATGGTTTTTTAAATGGCAAATTAATGGTTAAAAGAAGGGAAATCTCTGTTTAGATTAACAAAATAACTTTTTTCTTACTGAATCCCTGAACCTCTTCCTATATATATGCCCAGCAGTCTGGGCTAGCAGCAGAGACGGATAGAATGTCGAGCTTGATAGATTGTTGGAGCTGGTTTTTGGTGGTTAAACAATAATGGAGCTGTTGTGTGCTTGCAGGGAAACACTGAGCTCTGTGTGCAGACTTCAGCCTGGAGAAAGTTCCAATTGTTCCAGAGAAGGGCGAGTTCTAAAATGCAGCTTCTGTGGCTGGTGGCACAGCTGGCCAGACCCCTGCCTGTCCTGAGGCCGTTGCACAAGCATTGCAGGAGAGTTTGGAAACAGTTTATTTTTCAGATTCCAAGTCAAGTGTAGATTTCCAAGCCCCCTTTGCCTGTATAATCCACATAGTGGAAACTGAAGCTGGTTTTTATGTAGGGGCTGTTTCATGCTCTTGGAGCTCAGGGCCCGGGTTGCTGTCTGTCAGACAGGCTGATGTTGCATAATCCATGCCTTATGTCTCTCAGATGGAAAGGCTGATCAGTTGTTGCAGGGGATCATGGAGTTCCTTGTCAGCTCAGTCAAACCTCGTCTGTCACTGCATCTTCTTGTGCAGAGGGCTCTGGAGTAGGAGAAGCAAGATTTTGTCTCCCATGCAAAAGAGAAACAAGAGTTGAAAGCATGAATTTAATATAATAAAGCCCAAACCATCAGCCTCCTTTTTGGCAAACGAATTCTTTCTATTCCTGCTGTTATCTATTACTGTTGCTTTATTGCTGTTATTTGTTACTTGCTCCCCTGACCCAATGCAAATCACAGACAGATTTTTGCAGTGGAAATACCTAAGTCAGGAATGTCATTTGGAATGAAGGAATTCCTGGAAAGAATTGAAATATGTTATTTAGCTGGCTGCTGGGCTTCAGGAGCCACTTGGAATGCCTACAAGGTGTGCAAGAGGAGCGCAGCTGGAATTCAAAGCACCTGTAAATGACTGCTTGTGTATGGCAAAATAACACACTTGGGAACAAAGCACTTGTAGCATTTCTTTTTATCTGCCTCCAGAGACACCTTAAACCAGCAAATAACCTTATCTGATCACCCTGATACCATCTCTGAACTCTGCCACGGGTGAAAACCTATTTCAGGGTTTAAACTGTGTGTGTTTTAGAGAGAACACACAACACATTTAATACAGTTTTACCATTTTGGTCCTTTGGAACCCTTAGCATTGCACCATTTCAGTTTGTCCAGCTCTTGCTGCGGTAAAGGCCGTTTATATCAGGTTTTCAAACAATGTGTTCAACTGCATATAATGAGGCCTTTTCATCCAACAGAATGTAGGCCAGAGCCCAGCCTGGGTCATGAAAGGCTTTACTTTGTCTGAGGGAAGTAAGATGATCGTTCTTGGAATGAGGCCTGTCTCCCTCAGTGCTCTGCCCAAAGCCAAACTCTCTTGGTAAGACATTGTTCTGGAGGCCTGAGCTTGCCTTTTTACTTCTGGCTCTTAATAACATGAGCTAAAGCTTTCATTGCTCTGGCAGGAATCAGAGATGCAGGCTTGACATTAAATCTAATGCAAGGTGGTGTTTCCTAAAAATTCTAGTGAAAAAAAAATGTGAAGGAAAGGGTATAAACTGTTACTGTCCACTGTGTGCTTGACTGATCAGCCTTAATCCTTGATTATGGAGGAAACAGTCTAAATGTATTGACCAAACCTTCTAAACTTCTAAGGAGAAGGGTTTCTTTGCAACATGTACAAAAGATTTGAAATCTAAAATCCTTGATGTTTTCCTGGCCAGCAGTTTCATGCTGCCTCCTTCACACCTTATCTTGTCTTAAGTCCCAAGACTGTTTGTGGTTTTTATTTTGTAGTGTTTTGTTTTTATAAAGACCACATTTGTCAATAACACTTTTATTTTGAAGTTGAAATGCCCCTTTAAGTAAAAACAAGCTTCTTGAGCAATGTTTTATTCTGCATGTTGACCATAATTTTCATTGTGAACTGGGAAAGAGTTCAAACAAACTAAAAAAAAAGCCACAAAAAATGAACAGGACATGCATTGTCTTTTGTACTTGCGTCAAACATGAATTTGTCCTCAAAATCATCTTGGTTTGTCCTGTTTATATTACACGTGTAAAATTTACATTGTTGTAAAATTCTGCTCTGCAGAATTGCAAGGAGGCATTTCTTCCCTTAAGTGCCTCACTTCCATGAGCTCTGCAGTTCTCTGAAAGTATTTAATTCCATTATGATTACAGCAGTGCTTTAAAGAAATGAAATATTGATTCCATTCCCTGATGGGGCATTATCTGTATTTTGCTTATGGAAAATTCAAACACAGAGAACTGAAGTGACCCAGACTCACAGAGTTGGAAACTGAAACTCAAAATCCTCACGTTGACTTTTCCCACATTATTTATCCCATTACTAATCAGAAAATAATTACTCAATGATATAGTTTGAAATTTGGATTTTAATTTTTTTTTTTTTGATAGGAATATCTGGTATCTGATTTTGTTTGTGAAATCAAAAATGCGTTAGTTTCTGCTGAACTATTGAACTGGGGAAAGTAGAGTTCAAAAGAGAAGAAAGGTCATGCTGATGTTATCAGGTCAGTGGTGGAAAAGATTGTGTCATAGGGAGCTTCTTACTGGCAGCAGTCCTGTCTGCTTCTGCTGAAATGCCAGATAAGTTATTATTTGTTTGGGATTTGAGGACAGAAGTGAAGATGTTTTGAGGTTTTATTTAAAAAATAGGTATTCTTTGTTGTTAGAGAGCTGTGTGAAAGTACAAGACAGCTTAGTATGTTCCCAAACTCCATGATAGTTGGTCTGGTTTTATTCTTCATGCCCCAATACCAGGATTTAGTCTAATATGAAAATCTTGTCTGTCATTTTACCAAGCAAAAAAAAACAAACCAAACCAGGATGGAAAGAAGTGCTCCTGCCAGTTACAGAGGAGCAAAATGAAAATGTGACGGTGCCTGTGTGCTGTAAAGGTTGAGGGAAAAAACCCAACTGAAGGTGAATTTAAAAAGCCAACCAAGATGAAGTAGATTTATTGGTTTCTAAACCCCAGTGATTTCTGGAGCACTGACTCATGATGTCTGAATGTCTGGGCTTGCCAGAAGCCTGCGCTGAAATGTGACCCTGCCGGCTTGGGCCATATATGGGAAATTTCCCCTGGGTGACAAAGGTAGGGAATGCAGGAGATGCAGGTCCCTGGTTGAAGCTTTCCTTCCCTCCTGTCCTCTCAGTCTTCTCTAAAAATCCATTCTCTGGGTTGGATCCCACTGGGATTCCACATTCAGCCCTTTGTCTGACCCCGTGATTTGGGCAAGTTTGGGTGAGCTCTGCCATCAGAGGATGCCCCTCCTGCCTCTGTTGGGGCTGCACACAGGTGATTAAATGGCTTGACAAAGAACTTAAGTGTTCTGCCACAACTGGTGTATAGAGATGTGGCAATAAAGGGGAACTGCCTTTTTTTGGATTATGGCTTTAGTTCCCAGAGGCAGATGTTCACTTGAATGGTTTGTGAGCCCCTGTGTGAGCTCTTGCAGAATCTCCTCAGGATGTGCCCCCTCAACTCAGCAACCAAAACCACGGGACCAGATGGCTGTTGCGTTTGTTCATGTTTCTGTTTGAATAAAGCCCAGATTTCAGGCTGCTTTGTTTTGGATTTCTCAGTCCTTAATGTTCTGCAGAGACTGAGGCTGGAGGAAGAGAGGCACAGCATTTGAATGCGGATGGTGGTGAAGGAACCCATGTAGAACCCTCCTGTCCTAGAAACAATCAGTGCAGATGGTTGGAAATGGACTTTTCCACAACATCTGTCCCATGAATGCTGTAGAGAGTTCATGCTTGTCCTGCTGGCACACACGGGGTGCTAAGGCTTGAACTTTCCCTCAGTTTTCCCTCAGCTCCTCTCCAGGGCTGCCTGTAAGCAATTCTGAATTTCAAATGCTTCCGTGCTAAAGGGAGATTGGCACAAGAATAATATTTATGGAAATGCTCTAAGAGTACAACTTCAAAGTCCCTCTCAAAGTTCCACCTGTATTAACTTCCTTCAGATGAGAGTCGGGTATTTTCCCTTGTCCACAGATAAGGTGACTAAACCATAAATAAACTCACTTTTTTATCGTGCTATCTTTTGTTATCTCAGGAACAAAACCAGTCCTCAGGTTTGTGCTCAACATCCTGGACCTTTTTTTAACTGCTGACTAATTTCTAAGTATTTCTGTGGCCTGGGAGGGCAGATCTTCCCACACCGTGTCGGATGTGACGTCTGTGCTGGTCTTTGCATGTGTGTGCTGAGGGAGAGGATCTGCAGCTGCATTTTATTCTATTTCAGCACCTAGTTTGGATTTGAATTCAGATTAATTTGGACCAGGCATAGCTATGAAATGAGTCTGCAGTGTTTGTACTTGTTACGATGTGCCTGGGTTTTATACATCCAGATCTGTTTCAGTCCAGCCAAATAAAAATTAGCTTTTTTCAGGCTCCAGTGAAATAGGTTAGAGGTTGCCTGCCAGTCTGCAGCTGTGGTGCATGCAGTCCTACTGCACGTACACTTTCCCACCTGTATAAATTCCATGGGGTTTAAGTTCATTTTCTACCAGCAGCTCCTGGAAATAAGGTGGGGAGAAGAGTAGGTTTGGCATGTGAGGAATTTTGAGACCATATTTTGATTTTGGAGGGGTGAAATTGAGAAGTTTACTGGTTAAAAATAAGCCCATATCTTGGCATGACAGGTAATTTCCAGGGTTTCCAACTGGCGTTGTAATTTATCAGCAAACACTCTCATTTCTGGGTGCCTGAGACACAGTGATAGGCCAGAGCCTGTGGAGCTTTAGGGACAACTGCAATCCCAGTTTCAGGGAAAATTAATGTAATACTGGCTAGTCTTGTCCAATCCCGAGTTTGAGGAGATAATGCACCTTTCTCTTCTCCTTTCAACTGCCCTTATAGGCTTGTGCTTCATTCCAAAGCTCAGCTGTTGGTGAATTTATCCAGTTGTCATAATGAAACAAGATGTGTAATTGTAACCATAGGCCTTTGGGGCCAGGGATTCCAATGGAAATAGCTTGATCTCTTTTTACCTGAAGTAGGGAACTCGAGATAGGATGAAAATACAAATTTATGTCCTTTCTCCTCCCCTTTTTTCTCCAGCTCCTTGAATTTCCCCACTTAGGAGAAGGGTAGCATTAAACCATCTGACAGTGGTTACCTTCTTCCATGGTGAAATCAGCTTCCAGCAGTGGGGATTCCAAGCTGTTCCCTGGTTAAACTGTGGATCTGCTCCTGTCCGTTTGCAATACCCAAACACTGAAGTCACTGAGTCCACAGCAGTATTTTGCAGCACAGCAGAAACTTATTTGCAGCGAGGTTCTATTCTGGGCATTGTAAAATTTGCTGAGAGAGGGAGGTATTTGTAGTGTGGAGAAGAGGAGGACTCCCTGAAAAGCTCCTGCTGTTCCTTAGGCACCACCTTTTGGCTTCCAGGTGGGCACAGATCCAGGAAACCTCCCCCAGCTGTTGCCATGTGGAAGGTGGAATGGAAGAGTGGTGGAGGTGAGCTTTGAGATGAAATCTGGATAGGATGGACCCTTCCTGGAGCAGGGCTGGTTAGGGAAGCTGCATGGTTATTTAAATGTTCAAGTTTTCCTTGAAAATTTATTGCTCCCTATGGCAATTACAGTTTTAGCAGTGAGCCATGCAGCTGGATCCAGGAAAAAGTGTGAGGATAGGAATGAAGGGAGAGGAAAATCCAGCATGGACCTTTTTCTCCATAATGAAAAGAACTGGTTGAGTTGGGAGAGGATAGTCTAGTATTCCTGGACTGTTCCTCGCTGACGTTTTGGTTGAGAGCTTCCACTTTCAGTGATACTTTTGGGTGTGAGACTAAGGACAGAGACACAGCCACCCATGCAGGATGCTGGGAATGGTAACAAAGCACTACTCTGGAATCTTGGCTTTCCAGACTCTCCTTTCTTCTCCTCCTGACATGGTTCATACCATAATTACAACTGACTTAATTCAGCCTTGCTGATGAATATCAAACCAGTGTGAAAGAGCACAGCTGCTTTTTGAATTGTTTTTCAGCATAACAGGAGAGTGGAAGGGGAGATAAGCCTGAGGTCCCTTGAAAATAGATATGGGACTAAGGAATTGAGATAGACTGGGTAAGAAAAATAATTTTCTAAAATCACATGATTTCATTAATCACTTTGTTTTGTTTTCTGTTAACTTGCTGGAAGAATGTCACTGACTTGCAAAGGAAAAAGGCAGCTGGCTTTCCATCTTGGCAGATGTCTCGAGACCTAATTGCAGTTAATAGCAAAAAGAACTTTTTATCTAAATATTTTTGAATCTAGAAATGCAACTTTGAGTCAAAATAAACAGTTTGTGTTAAAATAATGCTCACCTCAGGCATCCAGTTCCTTACAAAACAGGATTTCCAAGCTTCTCATGAAAAAATGGGGGAAATTTGGTGTTACCTGTGCTAGAGAGGAGAGGGAAAGTGGGCAAGAGTTGAGTTTGCAATTCCAGGTGCAAAGCTGGGAGTCAAGTGAGAAGGTGTCTGTTTTGGAATTAGCTTTCTGGGCAATGCTCTATAAATCCCACAGCTTTCTAAAACCATTTTCTCCATTTCAAATGGGAATTGCAGCTCTCTAGTTTCAAAGAGGTGCTTGAAGCTGAGATCCTTTGTGCTTGTAACAGTGCTGGTGGGATTTTGGGTGGAGATCTGTCTGTAAACCTCCCAAACAGCATCAGGTGTTGCTGGGAGTACTGATAAGCACAGGTACAGCTGCAAAATGCTCTTGGAATACCTGCTGGATTCTTGTCGTGTATATAAGAACTCATAATTTTCCTCTCAGCTAAGCCAGTTTTCCAAGGGCTTACCTGGCAAATGGTCTGCTCAACATACACCAGGTTATAGCAGCATAAAAGGGGCTTTGTCTGCACGATGGTTTCCTCTGCCCCACACAAATGGAGGTGACTTCTGGTGCTTCTCTGGGCTCAGCAGCAGTCGAAGGCGCCGGCGTTTCAGCTGAGCTGTGTGTGGCTGTGCTGAACGCCTGTGGCCCCGTTCCAGCTTTTTCCTGCTCTGCCTTGCACCCTGCCCCAGCGGGCTGCCCTGTTTACTCTCTGCTCTGTGGTAAATGGATGTCACTTCCTTCATTAAAATGCTGGTGCGTGGCCAGTTTCCCTTCCTTTGGGCTCGCAGGCTGGGAGCAGCAGCGCTGCCGAGCCCAGCTGTGTGCCACGCTCTGGGATCCGCTCCTGCCTGCATTGTTGGGATCTGCTGAGGTTCCTGAGCCCACACGCAGAGGCTTTTGGAGGTGTCTCCAGGGTGGAGAAGCACTGGTGCAGCTGTGTTGAAGAGGGGCTGAAGATGGATTATTGCTGGTGGGTGCAAGCTGTGTTTCCAGCCAGGGACTGCGCGCATCCCACGGGGAAGGTGTAGGCAGCGATCGGAATGGGGTGCCAGTGCCAGCCTGCTCTGGGCAGCCTCTGGACATGAGGATGTGGCTGCTGTTCCAGGGCATCCCCTGATGTGCCCGGCAGTACAGGCACTCCTGGATGCACAGCATCACAACCAAGGGCACACAGGAATCCTGGACACCCTGTTCGGAGCGCTCGGTGCGGACTGACCTGAGCACTCTGCCTTTGTAGCTGACCAGGGCCTCACCTGAAGAGTTTTAAACTGACATCAAAGTTGCTGATCAGACTGGTGAGCAATTAAATATTTGTCTTTGTAGGAATTATTGCTGTTGCTTATTTAGATGATTAGAGATGGGAAATGCCTCCAGGCTTTTGGAAGGCACAGAACAAAATGGAAAAGTGTTTCCTCCTTCCATAACACAATTTTTTGTGTCTCCCCCACCTGAACACTCCTGTTTGCTAGCTGTGATCCAGTGCTGGTATTTGTTTACTCATTTTTACAAGGTGTGCCGTGCTGTCCCCTTGGGCACAGGTGAATTAGTACCTTTACTCATAAACATATTTTTTCCTATCCCCACATAAAAATCTGACAGTCTCAGTCCAGTTATTTTATACAGTAATTTAGATGTTCATTCCTTGTGACAGATTTGTGTCCCATCTCTTCCTTTTCTCCTGCTGTGTACTGGTTGAGACACCACGTCTGCAAATGTCATGCTCAGACTGGCAACCTGTTTCCTTCCCTTGTCCCTTCTGTAAGTGGCTCATATGCTGAATTTTCCAGCTGTCCCAACATATGGCTGCTCCCATTTATCGTAATTCAGGTCTGTGCCTGGGACAAAGGCTGATAAAAATAATACTTTGTGCATAAGTGGCATTTGAGCAGATTATTCTATAGCTCTGTTATCAAGCTAATACTCTTTTTTTGACCTAACTGTGAATTCAGTTTGTACGTGGTAGGTCATTAGTGAAACTAATTTTAGCAAGGCCTTTCTTATCAGTACAGGTTTGTTGATATTAAAAAAAAAAGTAGCAAATTGTAACAATGAGCAATTGTGCAACACTATTAATGGGGCACCAAGGTGGTTAACTCATTAAATCCTTCAACTATTTCAAACAGCATTCATCAAAGTGAGATCTAGTTCATTTTGCAAGGGCTAAAGCATGGATTAATAACAAACCCAGTAATTTTAGAAGTGAGCTATCAATACATGAGTATTTTAAAGCCACTCTGCCTTCTTCTGGCCTCCTGAACAATTTCCTTGATCTTCAAGCCGCTACAAGTGGCAGGAATGAATGATTTTGTGATCAGCATTACCCCAGGGTTGGTGTGTTGTGTTGAAAGCTGTGTCTTAGCACTGTCGAGGAGGACACACAGTGTGTTGTTGTAGAGCATCTGTAGCTGCTCAGTGCAGGTTCTGAAGGCCCTAAGAAGGTTCTGAAGTGGAAGGAGGGTGTCCCTCAGTGGATGGGGGCAGAGAGGAGCTGGGTGGCTCAGGGGGCTGATGGAGAAGCAGCTCACTGTGGTGAGCAGAGGAGGTGTGAGGGCAGCTCTTGGGGCTGATGAGCAAACAGCACTGCAGGGAAACCAGCCCTGGCAAAGCTGCTCTTGTGCTTCTCCCTCCCCTTTTGGCACCCAGCTCCGTCTGCAGTAGCCTCGAGGGTCATCAGCCCTGCTGTTCCAGTGGTTAAAGGCCTCTCAGGAGCAGAAGTACTTGCTGCTGTGGTTTCTCCTCATGTGGGAGTAAAATCAGCTGCTTCTGGGAGCTCAATTCCTTTTAATCTCTTGATTCAAGTGTCTCCTTGGTGCTGCTGCATTCCAGCTGCTGAATTCCTGAGCAGTCACGAAAAGGAGCCAGACCCAGTCCTCGAGAGCTTTATTATACAGAGCTGGAAACTCATTGATTCTGACATGTTCCTTTGCTTGCTCTAGTCCCTTGTTGTTTGTACCCTTAGGAAAATAAAGGCAGGTTTTATATTCAAGCATAACACACAGTTTCCCTCTGCAGCCACAGCCTATCCTTTGATGAAATCCAAACAGCATGTGTAATGAATTCTGTGTGGAGGCTGTGATCCCTGATACTCCAGCTAGCAAGGTTATGGCAGTGATATTGCATATAGAGTGAGAACCTGAGTTCAAACACTTTTTTAAATTAAGATGGAAAGTATAATAATCCAGGCCTGCATTATGAATCCTGTCTCCCAGCTATGTATGGGAGGAAAACTTTAGACATCACTGGTATTTCCTTCAGAATGAAGTTAATACAGAACTTGTGGCGTTGTGTAGAACGTGTTAATGAACTGGTGATGAAATGAATTTCACTCTCCTATTTAAATCCAGTGAAGAGAGTCGTGGCATGCACAGCTTCATACTAGAAAAACAAATAATCAAATCAATAAAAGCAGTCTGGCAGAGCATGGTGGAGTGCTGGCACCACTTTGTCTATGGCAAGCACCTCCCTGCCATTTACTGGATTTCTCCTGGTTTTCCTTAAAGCAGCTGAAGAAAGAAGATGAAACCCCCTGTTCCCAAGGTGCTGATTGCTGTGTGGGTGGATGTTTGCAGGTCTGGGATAGACTGTTTGATCTTGTGTCTCCACCCTTGATGAAACTCCCTCTCCCTTTTGCCCTGGCAGATGCTCCAAGCACAAGGTGCACTTAGGATTTAGGGCAGGTGGTTTTTGGCTGCCAGCAGTCACTGTTGGATGCCTGCCATGGAGCTTCCAGTCTGCCAAACCCAGCTCAGCTGCGTGGCTCAAGCAGTTGTTTCTGTGGCTCCATGAGGCAGTACAGGCACCTTGTCCAAGGATAATGCTGCTGTCAGTAGTGCCTGTAATGTCAGCCATGCCAGTAAGTCCACATCTTTTATTCAAGATGTTCCTCGAGTATTACTGAAATCCATGCTGTCATTAAGTTTTCCAAGCTGTCACATTGTTATTAGCCAAGTTGCTTTAAGTATTTTCCCAGCCCTGGAGCACGACACACAAGTAGCTCCTTCCACTGGGTGTTTTTTAGTCTGGGCATTAATTTATCACTTTGATATAGCTGTGGAGCTCCCTGGGAGCAGAACAGCAGCTCCTTTGCAGGGGATTGACAAAGATTTGTACAGGGCAGGATTTGTACTCTGGCTCTGACCCTCAGACTGCCACATCTGTAACATCCATCCATCCATCCATCAGGGAAATGAGCCCTTCCTTGGACTGTGCTGACCACGTACCTCCGGATAGGGAACAGAATAAGTAAGGGAATAATTTTGCTGTAGCAAACCTTGTAGAGTTATCAAGGAGATTGTCATCCTGAAATTCCACTGAGGCATTCTGCTTGTAACTTTGAGTCCTCTGTCAGTGGCAGTGCTCATTTCCTTGGCTCTAAAGCTGATCCTGTCCAGAACAATGGAAAATCCCTCTTGAAGCAGCTGCTGAATCTTACCTGTATTTCTTGCTGCCGTCTTAGTGCAGCTGTAGGCAGCTACAGAGGTGTTTTACATGTGTGCTCCTTTCTATTCCAGAACAGAGATACCTTTGGAAAAATGTTACAGATCAGAGGTCCTGGTTGTTGTTTGTTTATGGGCATTTCCCTTCTAAGCTTTTGTAGTTGAGCAGGATTAAGGTTCTTCTAAAGCAACATCTGAGCTTTTTGTTCGCCTTTTAATTCCTGGCAATCACAGAGCTACAACCTCAGCTGAATGCTGAGCTCTGTCTTATTTTATCCCCCTTTGTGCACTGCCTTGTGTTTTTCTTCCCAATGTTTGACATGTTGCAATGTTCCAGAGTGAATTAGTGGGCTGTCTTTTTTTAGGAAAACAAAGCTTTTGGGGGCAGGCAGTAGCATTTGTGTATTCTGTTATCGTGGGTGGCCTTCAGCTTGCAGGGGTCCTTGAAACAGGAAGGGAGCTGAACTCTGGATCCAGTTTTCCACTGCTGTGGAGGCTGTGAATGCTTGTTGGACTGTGCAGCTTTCATCTTGTTTAGATTTGTGACTCCTTGGAACAAACTAAAGCTCCAAAGAGCGTGATTTCAAGTCGTAATTCCGTATTTTTGCAAAAGAGAGGCTCTGTTAACTTCTGAGTGGGACAGAGAGCTTGGAAATGAACGTGCAGAGAGAAAAAGGGTAATTGTTTCTTCTATGTGTGCCATCTAAAGTGCGTGTTTGATTGCAGGGCAAAGCTAATACAGATGGATGATAGGTTATTTCTGTTGGTGCCGTGCTTTCCTCCATGTGTTTATTGGGATCTCATTGCCAGCTCTAAGTGCAATCCACACTATTTACTGAGATCTGCCCAAGTGCCATTTCCACTGCAGCAGTGAGCACATCAGCTGCACCACGAATCCATGGAGTGAATGTGTGGATTTGCCCTTAAACACTGCCATGTGCTGAGCCTGCAGGGGGAGGGCTCCTGGCTGAGCTCACACTGTGGGGTTTGCAAGGCATCTGTCCAGGACAGCAGGGACTCCAACCAGCCAAATTCTGCCAGGTTTTGAAAGGATTAAAGATGCCACTAAAGCAACAGATACTGGAACAGCACCAGAGTGCAAAAACTTCCCAGTTCAAGTATATCAGCCCCAAAGATTTAGCACAGCTTAAAAAAAAGGACATATTATACCCAATAACCTTTAGGATTCATACCAGCCCTTTTCCCTTGGGAATCTGGAGTTTCACAGTGGCAATACTTACTGAATAAAAAGCAATGAATTGGCTGTGCAGCTGAGAGATGTTTTATTTCCAGAAGTTTTTAAAATCAAGCAGTTGCTGAACACTATCAGTGAGGGAGCTGATTTTTAAGACATAAAAGAAATAGTTCAGGAACTCCCATGTGAGAGCAGAAATGCAGAGGAGGCAATTTGTATTCAGTTTACCCGTAAGTGATGACACATGGTGTGTGCTCCAGAAACTGAATGCCCAGATGAATTCAGATTTCTTTGTAAACCCCCCAAAAGTAAGTTTATAGCAGTCTATTTCTGGAATATTGCAGCAGAGGTGGTCTGAGAAGACTTTGGAACTGAGCATTTTTAGCAGGATTTTTAGTAAGTGTGTGCGTGTATATATGTGTGCATACATATAAAATTTGACTTGAAAAAATAAACAAGTGATTTTGTGTCTCAGCTGCAGTTGTTTTCTCAAGCAAGTTACCAAAGTCAGTATTTGATTTTCTTACATTACTAACGCTGACCTGCTGTGTGATGATTCAGCCTTGCAATGCTGTAAATTCAGCTGAGAACTGCAGTGTGTGAAATCAGTGGCTCGGCTGTCCTTGCTTTTATTTTATCTTTCTGAATTTGTAGCTGTAAATCTGTAGAGGGGTTTAGGATAAAGCTGAGGAATAGCTATCTATGATTCTGCTGCTGATTTTATTTAACTCTTCTATGCCATATAATTTGAGCTTTTGTGTTCTTTTCCTGATGCATTGTTACGTCCTGATAAGTATTACAGCTTATGTGAAATAGAAACAGCCTGTTACAGCAAACTCAGAATCTGATAGAGCCAAGTGGAACATAAATTTTATCTTATCTTATCTGGAGTTAAGAGACCGTAGTCTCTTAACTGTGAAGTTTTAGTAATAAAGCTCTCTTCATCTTTATTTGTCCCTTCTCACCAAAGCTGCGTGGTGCTGGACTGGGCGTGTGGCGTTTGTGTGCACTTGTCAGAGGAAGGATCAAAAGTGACCAACGTGCTGTTAAAAATGAACCACGGGTGGGCAGCTGACCTGCATTTCCTGCTTAGTTGTCACCTCAGCTGCCAGCCCGTGTCCGTGCCACCTGTGCCCCGTGTTTTCCCTGGCAGGTACTATGTGGGCGAGCTGCTGTAACTGGTTCTGTGTGGATGGCTCCCCTGAGGAGATGCAGCCCCCGCCGGCAGCGCGAGCGCAGGCCTATTCCAACCCCGGCTACAGCTCCTTCCCCTCTCCCACTGCTTCTGAACAGAGCTGCAAGGCCTGTGGGATGCACTTCGACAGCTCCTCCAGCAAGGTGAGTCCACAGCCTGCCCTGCCAGGGGCAGCTGCCTGCATTTAATTACAGACACACGTTTCAGACACGTATCCTCGGATCTGAGGACATTCCCTGTGGGAGAGGGTGGCTCACCTTGGTTCTGGCTCTTCTGTCATTCTGTCACAATTAACAGGCATCATTAATGTCACTGGAAATCCTTCAGCAGATTCCTCAGTGAGAAAGCCAAGCTGCTGATAATCACTTACAGGAGCATTAACGTGAACATGAGTTATTAAAATTCTTCTTTAAAAACACTAATGTCCTTTAAAAACAAATATTGTGGCAAGAAGTTTAATAATGTTTGTGCTTTCAGTGAAGGAAGATGTGCCTGCCTGTTTTCCAAGCTATTGTTGCTCAGTCTAAAAGGCAGTGAAGTTTCTTGAGGGTGTGTGTAGAACTGCTGAGCAAAAATAGCCCCAGACCAAACTCAAATCTATTTTATCTTACTTGTAAACTTGATTTGTGGGTATATAAATGCCAAAATAATTGGTACAACAAGACTTAATTCGACAGCCAGCTGTGCCTGGGGCATATTTTGGACATGGTGGGTCCTTTAATGCTGCTTGAAAATGTTCCAGCAAGGAAAATTGTTCTGTGTACACACTCTGTGGCTTAAGGAGTGTCTGATCTATAGTTAGTGAATTTAAAATAATGAGAATAGTGAGAATTTAAAAATAGTGGTGAATTCTGGCCACAGCCCTTTTAGATTATATGGGAAATTGGTTCATAAATTGGTTCATAAATCGGTTTTCCTTGCACTTTCTTATTTATGCATGAGCACACACATTGGAGGAATGGTGAGTCTTGGCAGAATTGCTGCTCTGTACTCCCAGGACAACAGGGATGTTGATGCATTTTTGCACTGAGAAGTGTAGTTGCTTGAGGAATCAGACTCTGGTGATATATTTTGGGGTGTGTGGGTGTGCTGAGACTTCTCCTGGTGCTGGGTCAGCTGCAGTGGGGCCGTCCCTGCTCGTGACTCTGTAATGTTGTCTTGGACATTGTCCTCATCCAGCCACCTGTCCTCACAAATGCTTGTGGAGAGAGTTACCCTGGACCCAGCACTTGCTCTTGGGCATGGTTGCAAACAGTGGATGGAGATAATTCTGAAATGAAACCATTTCAGGTAGTTGTGAGCTCAGCAGCAGAACCACAGCCTTGATTTCTTCAGTATCTCCTAAATACCTGTTCTATATGAGCTGCCCTTAGAGCAGTGTCTTGTACAGGGCCATCAATGGCTCCAGGTGAGCTCTGTCTGGGGAGAGGGAAAGCTCTGGAGCACAGATTGTAGAGGATCTGCTAAAGCTGTTGAAAACATTCCTGCCCTCAGCAGCTTCCCCCTTTTCCTGTGGGATCTGGTGTCTGTACCTGTGCTCGTGTCCAGCTGCTCCTGCTCCAGGCTCTCAGGGAAATTGAGTCTGAGGTTTTTATTCTGTATTCCAAGGGGGGCTCCCCAACCTCCTCCCACCTTCCTGCTGCCCCAGCTCCTGAGGAGGGATCTCTGGGAGTGACTGGAGCCTGGTGCTGCAGGTGGGAATGCTGGAACAGCTGCAGGAGGGGCTGGCAGGGCTCACCCATCAGGTCTGTGAGGGAGCTGGAAACATCACTGGTGTGTTTGTGAGCCATGATAATTCCTCAGGGCTGTTGCTCTGGAGGGAGGAGTGTAGGAAATCTGACTGTGCTGCAAGGACAGCATGGAAAACTGCATTCTCTCTGGGGAGAGGCAGCACTTTTGAACTCCAGTGTCCAGTTAATGTTTATTCTGAAATAAAGTGGATAAGAATTAAGTCCTTCTGCACTGGTGACCATAAGGATAGCCTAGATTGCTTTAAAAAAGCCCAAAGCCAACAAAACCCCCCACATAAAGCATTTCAGGGCTGTCTGACCATGCTGACTGTGCTGTCAGCAGCAGTCAGATGTGGCCTGACCTTTTAGGAAAGTTTTAATGTACAACAACATTTGAAACCAATCCTTCTGAAGAAGGCAGTGCCTTGAATCACTGCCCTTTCAGTCAGAGTTCAGTGAAGCTCTAAGATGTGCTTGATGCTGAGATGTAGCTGAAGTGTCCCTGTTTAAACACTTGGTGCTCACATACAGGCTGGGGAGGGTTTCTTTTCTCTGAAGATAAATCCTATTGCTGAGCTGCTAAGTCAGAGACGTGCCTGGGTTTGTTTTCACTTCCCAAATGTATCCTTTGACAACTGAGGCAGCATTACTGTTAATTGCAAGAGCCTTTCTGATAGAACAGCCCTTGTGCTGTGTTTGCTTTGTCATACCCAAAGATGGGAGTGCTCAAGTAGGGGTTTTCTGGCTGCTGGAATGTCCTTGGTAATACAGGGGTTCCCTTTGGGGCCAGTTTGGCAACCTGCAGGACATGGGGAGGCTTCCCCTGCCAGAGAAAAGTGGGGCTGCTTCAGAGTTTTGGGTTGTTTTGTCACTTTTTGTGTTGTTGGGTTTTTTTTAATCTCAGCTCTTCTGATTGCTCCTGTGGGGGATTCAGAGGGCAAGTGTTACCAACAGGGTTATTTTCCACTTCTCTGCCTTTGTGGGTTTGTTTTGTTCCCCTTCTCTAGGCACACAGAGCCCTCAGTTCCTGTCTCTGCCCTGAAAATTTCCCGAGGAACAGGATTGCTCCTGCAATCACAGGGTCACAAAAAGTCAATTACATACTGATTTTTTTTTTTATGGTGATGAAGTTAAGGAAAACTCCTCCAAACTGGATGTTCTGTGGAGAATGCCCTTCCTGCCTTGCTTTGTGATTGGTGAAAGTCACTTGTCCTTGGCAGGCCCCCAAACAGCAGCTTTGAGATGAGGTTTCAGGAGTTGCTCTCATGGTAGAAATTCTTGTGTCTTAAAATGCTTGAGCAGGAAATTGGGATTCTTTCCAGTAAGTGTCACTGTGAGTGTAGTTCAGGCTCTAAAGGAGAGGCCTGGAGGTGTTAACTGGAGAGCAGGAGGGTTTCAGGCTGAAAAGGGCATCAGAAAGAGCTTTTGGAAGCAAGCTGTGTATTTACACCCTGTAAAACATGAGCAACATCTGCTTTCTTTCAGCTGGGCTGTTCTTCAATCACTAGAGCAGTTCACAAACCAGTTTTTTTGTCTTTGAGTTTGTATTTATTATTTCTTCAGCTCCACCTGTGTGTTTTTCCTTGCACTGAAGGATCAGGATGTCAGGATTTCACAGAGGTGCTTGGCTTCTCTGAGACTGTGAATTAACATTTTTAACCAGCACTGAAACTACTTTTTTTTTCCCTCAGGACTTTTTAACTGGCACATAATGTGGCTGTTCTGCTGTTATTCCTGTTGGAAAATGCAGAATTTGCCTTTCCAAAGGGTTGAGCAGTCAAGTTTCTGCAGAAGTCAGCATGGACTGTGAGTGCTTGGAAACTGCTGAAAATGAAACCCTGAGTGACAAGATCAGAACAGTAACAAATACAAACATTTAACAACAGAATTTAATCAGTAAAATTTTTAACTGTCTGGGACATAATCATTCCAAAACTTCCAACACTTTCTGTCCAGCACTAACTGGTATAAAGTATGTGTATTGTTTCCAAAATAAGCTATTTTTTGTATAAATAAATGTCAGATTATTGATGGCTGTGAGACCTTGCTGTTCCCTGTCCCTCTTATGGTGAAACAAAGATTTATTCCGTGATTGCAGCAAATTGGAGGGGGAAAAAAAGGGGGCGGAAGGTCATTCATAGCAGGTATTTGTGAAACAGAATGTTTTTAAGTAGTTCCCTTCAATGCTGGAGCTTCCTAATGCACAGAACAATGTGAACAACTAGCTGGAATTCACTTACAAGTCTGCTGCCTCAATCTCCTGATTTCCTCTGGCTTAAACTGTGCATGAGCAGGTGCAGAAAATTCCTCTCCTTTGAGGGAATCTTGTCAGGACATCACGTTTCATTCTGAGTAAATGGAGTGGGAATGGGGCTTCTCTGAGAACTGAGAAACCTGCTGATTGCTCAGGGATCAGTCCTTTTCCTGCTCTGGGAACGTGGGGAACCCCTTGGCACTTTTTCATGGCTTGGAAGGTTTTGATGGTGCTTTAAGAGCAGCTGCCTCTTCCTTCGGCTGCGGCCGGGAGGGAAGCGCTGCCTGCGGCCGCCGGGCGCTGCATGGGCTGGGTCTGATTCCTTCCCCTCTCTTTCCCAGCACATCTGCTTGGACTGTAAGAAGAACTTTTGCACATCCTGCTCAAACCAGCCCGAGGGTGGGCCCCTGCTCTGCCACCTCTGCCAGCGCTTCCGAGCCACGGCCTTTCAGCGGGAGGAGCTGATCAAGATGAAGGTGAAGGATCTGCGCGATTACTTGGCGCTCCATGAGATTTCCACAGAGTTCTGTCGTGAAAAGGAGGACCTGGTATTCCTGATCCTTGGCCAGCAGCCTGCAATTACCCAGGAAGATCAGATAAGAACAAACACATTTAATCCCAGTGCCCCTGGACAGCAAGACTTTGTGAGTCACCCCCCAACCAACCTGGCCTCTCCTACCTCACACGATGAGTCCTCAGTGTCTGCAGATCCCATCTCAAGTTCAGAAGCTCAGGAACACCAACAGGTACAGTCTGTGGCCAGAACCATCTTCTGCAAACTCATTCACCTCTATTTTTTCATTAACTGCTAGGATGTTGCTGTGGTTTTGCTGTGTAAAGCTGTGACTTGCTGTCACTAACTTGGATGTGCCATTCGTTATGGAATTGAATTTGATGGGCAGTGCTGAATATATTGTGCATTCACTCTCACATCATCAGTGCTCTGGGATGTGTTTACTCTGGTGCTCTGGTCCACACTTCCATTGCCACAAGATGCTCCTGTGACTGCTTCCTTTGGTACTTGCTGATGGCTTCTGGCATGTGTTTGTAGGTGTAATTAAGTAGTTACACTGTTCTTTAACTCCTGTGCCAGGTAACAAGCACTCAAGCAGTTTGGAGCTGGAACTGCTCAGAGGTGATGGGGATGGGGGAGGTTTTCTGTGCCTGCTGCACTCAGATCAATAGAAGGCAAACCCTGAGTCCGTTGCCAAGTTTTGGTGCATGATGAACCTTGGCAGGGGCATTTGAGCTTAATTATTTTTTATTGACCTTGCTTTGTTTGTCCTTCTGCTGTTTGTCTCCTCTGCTAAGGAAAGTTTACTCAGTGTTTGACATCTGCTCCTTGTCCTATTACAAAGTTAATGGGTGTATTCAGTTCCCTGTGGGCCAGAGCTGTGAAAACGTGTGCACCTTCTGCTTCCTCAGCAGATATATCTAGTTCAAAAGAAGAGTTCTCCTGGGAGAATGTGTTCTACAAATCATTAAGAGGCATTTTCAGTCCCTGGTTTTCCAGTTTTTACCAGCTCTGCTGTTTTCCCTCACTGCCCCATGATACAATTCAGCTTCTTGTCTGGACTTGCATGACATCCTGCTGCAGTTCAGGCTCTTTGATCCTGATTGTTACTCTTGGGCTCTGTAAATATTAACAAGTCCCCACTTGGATAAGTGGCATGGTAACATTACAGTCTCTTTGTCAGTAGGAAACCAGAGGGAGCAGTGGCTGCTGGGGGTGAGTCAGCTGAAATTACACTGCTCATTTGATCAGTGTTCAAAGCACCTGCCCAGCTTTTCTTCTCCAGCTCTGTTGCTGCTGCTCCCTCACTGGTGTCTCCTGTTTGCCCACTGCAGACCCCGCTGAGGAGGTTTGCTGAGCTCTCTTAGGGGAGGGTTCTGCAGAGCCTGAGAGCTCTGACATCACACCACAGCACAGTGTGACCCTCAGGGAAGGACTGCAGATATACACATACAAATTTGTGATAAATTTGGTCTCCTCCTGATCCAGCCTGAAGTTCTGTACTGGGGCTTTCAAGGTTCAGCTTCAGCAAGTGTTACTTTGTGTGAGTGCCGCACAGGGAAAACCCTCTGTGAGTGTGCCTGGCTTGTGCCTTGTCCTGCCCCTGTCCTTCCAGAGGTCAGGGACTGCAGTGACACTGCCCTGGAGTTGATTTCCCTCCAGAAACCCAGAGCTGGTGAAAGCTTTATTTCCTCTTGCAGGCCAATGGTCACGTGCCTCCAAGCCCAGGCCATGGAACAGCAGCTGAGAATGCAGCAGAAGAAGCAGCAGCAGAGGATGAGATAGAGGTTTGTGTGTGCTGGAATTGGGTGGCAGGGTACCAAGTTTCCTGGGCTGGATTTGCTACTAGAGGTGAACAATAAATGAGACCGACCAAACCAAATCAACCCCTTCTGTGGCATCATCTTGTCCTCCACATGCAGAAAGAACTGGTGTCACTTGGACACCAGAGCAGAAATCATTTAGTTCTATCTCAAGATTTGCATTTCTGATAGATGAATTCAGAGTAGCCGCTCCTCTGTACACCCAGACCTGAATTCCTGCTAACACACATGCTGAAAGCTGATCGAAATTGAAGTTCAAAGGTGTTGAGGGCAAGAATGATTCCCCCTTTGCTCCCTCCCAGTCCAGTGACTCCGAGGATAACCTGGTGCTGGGCAGGAAGGCGTCCCTGTCGGACCTGACGAGCATCGGGGACATCAACGCGCTCTCCGTGCGGCAGCTGAAGGAAATCCTCGCCCGCAACTTCGTCAACTACAAAGGCTGCTGTGAGAAGTGGGAGCTGCTGGAGAGGGTCACTCGCCTCTACAGAGAGAAGGACCTTCAGCATCTAGGTAAGGAACTTAGCAAACATGTGCCTGTTTTCCAGGTTTAGCCTTTTTACGGAGGAAATAGAGCTTACCTTACATTTCTGGTGCAGCAAAGTGAGGAGGAAGGAGGGAGTGTTTTGTACAGTGAAAGGAGCTGAACTCTGCTCATCAGTCCTTGTTTGAGGAGAGTGTTGTGGGAGCCCTGCAGCAGCAGCAGCAGCATAGGGGCTGTGCATCCTTCACCCTTGGTGCTGTGCATGCCCCTGACAGATGCCACTGCCTCACCCTCACAGCTGGTGGGTGGCTGGACACGACTGGATGTGCTGAGCTCATCCCTCAGCTCATCATACCTGGCACAGCCAGCAGGGAAACGCCCTGCCCAGGCAGGAAACTGCCACCAAAGAGCAGCTGGGAGATTGAGGCATGTGCTCAGAGCAGTGGCTGCCAGGGCTGCCCAGCTCTGGGTAGCTGGGGTTTCACTCTCTCACCACCAGAGTGTTCCTGCTGCACGTGCTGGGCCTGCACAGGTGGCTGTGAGGGGACACAGGTGCACAGAGAATATATCTGCCTTGATTTTCCAGGTGCCAGTTTGCACCTCCAGGGGATTTCTTAAAAAAGACACACATTTGTGGATTACTTACAAGAGAAACTTACCTTTAACACTTTGATTTCATACGTTTGTTTCTCAGTGCTGTCCAAAGTAGTGTTGTTTTCTTAAACACGTCTCTCTAGGCTTGGTCTTCTGTGGATGATCCAAGATTTAAGACAGCAGCTTTGGGGTTATATTCTTCCCCATTATCTTGTGCTTTTGAAGCAATTTATCCTTTCCTTTCACTCCCTGTGTGTCTGTGTTCAGTCACTTGGTGATTGTGTAACAGCAGAGGAACTGGCACAAGGGGCTGCTGCAGGTGCAGCACTGGGAAGCAAACACTGCACACATTCCAAGGCTGTCTTAAAAACAGAGACATCCCTTTGGATCCCTTATCTCTGGGAAGCTTTTACTGTTCTGCAAGCCCAGTGTAGGAGAGAGTTCTTGTCAGTTGTTGAACCTGTCCTGATGAGAGGCCAGCCTGAGCCTCCCATGGCGACCAGCAAAAAGCAGTTTTGGTTTAGCAGCTCCCACAAGGTTCTCAGCCCCTGCCTGGTAACACTTCCCTCCCAGCCTTTCAGATTCTCACCAAATCCTTCTCTCCTTTTGTTGCAGTTTTGGACACTGACGATCAAGCTGGTGAGTGAGATCCTTACTCATGGAGTTGTTTGTTGGGAAAAGCCCTCCAAGATCCAGTGCAACCAGCACTGCCAAGGCCATCCCTAAGACATGTCCCCAAATGCCACATCTGTGTGGCTTTTAACTCCCCCTCAGGGTTGTTTCTGCCACCACTGCCCTGAGCAGCGTGTTCCAGAACTTGACAACCCTTTTGAAAATGGGTATCTGGAAACATTTCTATCTAAATCTCCCTGGCACAACTTGAGGTCATTTCCTCTTGTGCTGTTACTTGGGAAGAGAGACCCATGTTGCTTTATTTGCCTCATCACTGAGAATCTCAGTGGCATTTGTTTCCATCTCACAGAAATTCCTGTGCAAAAGTTAAAACTGCTCCTTGCAGCTGATGGAGCAGCTACAAGGGGAATTCCTTTGCACACCTTGTCCCTTAGGGAATCCCTTGGGCAGAGCCAGCTGGGATTGCCCCAACCCACCACCCCTCCCTCTGCCTGACCCATCCGTGCTCTGGTGTCCCCTCAGGTGGTGCTGGGCCCCCCAGCACCGAGGATAACCTGTGCAGGATCTGCATGGATGCTCCCATCGACTGTGTGCTGCTGGAGTGCGGGCACATGGTGACGTGCACCAAGTGCGGGAAGCGCATGAGCGAGTGCCCCATCTGCCGCCAGTACGTGATCAGGGCCGTGCACGTCTTCAGGACATAAAGGTGGCTCTGGGGTCAGGGCTGCTGTGCCTTAAAGCCTCAGTGCTCTTAGGGAAAGGGCCAACATCCCTGCCAGTAGTTACCTTGGAGGTTAGCGTGGAGCCCCTGCGAGGGAGGGGAGGAGGAAGCCTGGGGAAAGCTGCTGTGCTCAAGCCATGCCCGACTCTGCTCATCCCACCATCGTGCTTTACACCACAGTGCCTGGACTCCCTGGAGCTCATTGCCAGCAATCATTAACCACCTCCATCCTAGGATAATTTGAGGACAGATGGATGCCCAGCTTTCCACCAGGAAGATCAGCTCCAGAGGCTTTGTATTTTCCTCTGAATAATAAAGTGAACTGGGGTCTCAAAAAGTGTCCTTTGTTTTGCTGATCAGGCTACGCCCAGCAACAACTTGGTTTTTGAAGATTAAAATGTCACTGTGCTTGTTAATTTTATTTTTAATTTAATGTAAAATTGTTATGCTTGCAGGACAGGCAGACAGCCCCTGCTTTCCCTAATTCCAGCCTAGTGCAATTGTGGAAAAATGTGTAATTTTGTATCAAGGTTGTCTTTGTAGTATTGAAAACTTGGCGAGGCTGGGAAGGCTCAGCCTTGCCCTGTGTTGGGTTCTTGTTTCTGTGCCAGTGGGAGGTTTCTGGTTTGATTTTTGTGGACTTTTGACTTCACAGCACGTGCCAGAGGTGGGGCTCCAGCTGAGCCACCCTCACTGGCTGAGGGAGGTACAAATCCAAGGCTTGAGTCTTCCCCAGGTTTAGTGAGGAACCCACAGAGCTGCAGAGAAGTGAGGACTCCACTGCTACACAATCATACTTAAGTACAGGTGACCTTTTCTTTTTATAGAAGGGAATCATGGAAGAAAGCCCTTGATTCCCTTGGATCCACGAGCAATCTTCCCTGCAGATCAGCTTCCCCCACCCTCCCCAGGGCTCACTTTTACAGTTCTGTTACCTTCCCCTGCTTATCAAAAGCAAATTTGCCCTTTCTGCTGGTGAGGGTGGGGAGAGAGGCTGTGGCCTGATCCCTGACAGCTCTCCTGGGCAGTGTGTTCAGCTGGCAGTTCTTGCTGGAGGCGATTGTAACTGGTGTGTGTTCTCCCCTCAGGGGCCTGCAAGCACCCAGGGCCTCACACCCTGCTGCCCTGAGTGTCCAGCAGCGTGGGGCTGTGCCCACTGCAGGGCAGCTGAGAGCCCTGTGCCAGCAGAGAACAGCACAGAGCCACAGGAGCCCTGTGCCAGCAGAGAACAGCACAGAGCCACAGGAGCCCTGTGCCAGCAGAGAACAGCACAGAGCCACAGGAGCCCTGTGCCAGCAGAGAACAGCACAGAGCCACAGGAGCCCTGCAGTGAGTCCCTCACAGCTCCTGAGCTCTGAGTGCAGGGACAGCACCAAAGCTCCTGTGCAGTGGGAGTGATGTCAACAGCACCCTGACCTTGTGTGTTCTGAGCAGGGACAGTGCCAGCAGCAGCTGCAGGGACTGCAGGGTCTTTGCTCCAGGAGCTGCAGCCAACACAGCTCCTGAGAGGAGAAATCCATGGCTCAGGAGGGCAGGAGAGCCACGGATTTCTCACTGAGGTGGTCTCAGCACTCACAGAACTGCAGCAGTTCACTGAACTCAGTGCTCTCTGTCCTAGGTCAGGCTGTTCTTTAAGCTTTGACTTTAGGTTGAACAGATCCAGCATGTGAACAAACTGAACAAGCCAGTGCATGACGACAGAAATAAGGGCAGGTCAGAAGTGACTCTGTTTGCTCTGGAGAGGGCACAGGGACCTCTAAGAGCTGCAGGGATACAAAAAGTACTGAACAGCCTCATTTAGGAAATTCACTGTGAAAATTCATGTCATATTTTTCAGTAAACTCAGGGCTGGGGGAATTTAGCAGGAAGATGATTCCCCTATGGATAGATGTACTTTTCCTTGTGGAGGGTAGGCTTATTTGCTACAGCAGATAAATCAAGCTGCAGATCAATGCCTGAAATTTTGGGGATGAGAAGATCCACCCACCCTGTGACTCCAAAATGTGTTTTGTGAAGGGAGGATTCTTCTTGTTTCCCTTGTAGAAATGGATTCTCTCCTTACGGATACGAGTGAGTTGTCTTTAAAGGAAAATCAAAACCTGGAGGAAACTGATTAATGATCCAAAGGAATATAATGTGCTGAACTAATAAAGTAAATGGAAGTATTTATGTGCTTTGTGTACACTGTACATTGTTTAAAGATTTTGAAAGTTAATATTCTACTTGAAAGGGCATGTTATTCACTATTAAATCCTCTGGTACTATGACAGTTAAGCTTACTAGTTTTGGTACAGAAGTTTGGTTTATAATTTTATAATAAAGTTGAAATGTGATTTAGTTAACTTTGTTTCTGACTGTTACGAACAGAGATCCTAGAGCTGCTGCTGAACCTCAGCCAGAAATTGGGATCCCAGGTGCTTAAATGTTGTTAGTGAGAGGGTACAGAAGAGGTGGAGGGGGAAAAAAATTACCTGACACCACAAATGACCTTGGCAGCACAGCCAAGAGTCCCATGGAACTGCTGGTCTGTTTTCCTGAACAGGAAGAGAAGCACCTTTGGAAAGTAAGTCCTGACAGCAAAGGAGAAGCTGCTTCAGTTTTATTTCTTTATCTATAAAAATACCCAAACTTTAAAAACCCCAGGACACTAAACCAGCACCTGGATAAAGGGTGGTGATCTACAGTACGGGCAGGAAAATGGGATTCAGCAGTTCAGAGAACTTTTAATTCATTCCATAGGGGTGCTCTGGATCTTTGTAGCTACTTTCTGAGGGCACTCCCTTGGAGGAGCCTCCCCGTTCTTCCCCCTCCCTCTCGGTGCCAGCACTGCCCCCTCTGCTAGCAGGGGGCCACCAGCCTGCGCTTGCGGATGCACTCCCAGATCCACCTGGGAGTGACCCGCTGTGCCCCGGGGCTGTCACCCGTGTCAGCCACGTCCCCCAGCACGTGCGTGGCCGAGGCCGTGTCGAACTCCTCCACCAGGTCCCCGTCGAAGGCGATGAAGTAGCGGCGGAGTCGCGCAAAGTCCTTCACGGAGGGCGCCAGGTAGAGCTTCACCCCCGTGAAGATGTCCAGCAGTGGCTGCTGAGGGGGGAAGGAGAAGCAGAGCCTGGGCACAACATCCCTTGGGATGGAAGGGAGCAGACAACAACTGCCTCGGCCTCCCCCGGCCCGCCGTGGGTGTTGGCCTGTACCTTTTTTCCGTTGTCCTCCAGCTCGGATGCTTTCCTCTTCTCCCCTCGTTTCTCCTCGGATTTCTGAGGGGATTCAATGACTCCTTTGCTCTCTAAAAACAGAAATTTGGCTCATGCACGTTCTCTGTCCAGATACTGGTTGTGTATTAATGCTGGGGGAGAGTAAAGAGCAGCAGGGAAAGGTTTCCTCCTCTCTTTCTGGGAAATCCAGGAATTACTGTCACTAGTGAGACACATTTTTCTACTGGCAGTGGTGTGGAGCACCCTCCTGCCCCCATTCCCAGGCTGCTGCTGCCTCCTGCCCTCCAGGCTGTCACCACTGTGTCCTCTGTGCAACTGCTCAGCAATCTGCTTCATGTTCCAGCTCCATTCACCTGGAAATCACCTCCAGCCACGTCCCTTTAGACACATGAATTCCATCCAAATCAAATTAAACACTGGCTCGTGGCCAACAATCTCACACCAAGGCTGTGACCTGCAGAAATGGGAGCAGGGAACACCAACCTCAACAGCACCATCAGAGCTGTTTGCACCCATCTCTTCCCAGTCCCAGGACACCTCAGAGCTGTGGCTACTCAATTCATACTGGGCTAAACCAAGGATCTGAAGAGCTTTGCCCATTATCCCTGAGATCCATGTGAAAGGTGGGATCATCAAGAAGGCAAGGACCCATTGCCAGCCTGCCCCAAGCACAGAGGACACAGCCCCAGGCTCCTTCCTGAAAGCACCACCATCTTACCTTCTGCCTTCTGGGCTTTTGCAGGTGACTTGCTTGGGGGACTCTTAATACTGCTGTGAGGTGTGGAAGACCTGGAATTCCCATCATTCTCTCCACTGCTGCCAGCTGTGGAGTCATCTTCCTCCCCAGCTGTAACACTGAAATCAGCCTTCTCCTTGGAGAGCTGGTACAGGTCCTGCCCAGCAGAAACAGAGCACGGATCACATCTGACACTGACAGGAGCTGTGATGCAGAGTCTGCTCTGCTTTTCTCCCCATGAAGTGTTTGCTCAAAAGCTTTCTCTTCCTGCAGCCACTGTCCTGTAAACTCCCTGCATTCCACCCCCTCCTGGCATTAAGGGAAGCCACACGGGGAGGAGCAAAAGCCACATCCACGTCATCTGCTAGAGCCAGAGCCTGAAGGATGAGCAGTGCCCAGTGCTCACTGTGGGAAGGGCTCACTGCAGAGGGGTTTGCTCCTCTCCTCCCCTCCTGGCAGGCCCTGGGGGGCTGCATCTCTCCTGCTGTCCATGATGCCAGCCCCAAACTGCAGCAACTGCCCCGAGCACAGAGCTCCCCCCATGCCAGGCCTGGCACCAGGCTCCTTCCCCTCAGCACAGGAGGGTGAAGGGCTGCACCTCCAGGGTCCTGGCCAGTGCCACTTGGCCCCTGTGCCCCACAGGCACTTCCCAAATGCCTCTCCCAGTCTCAGCAACTGCTGGGAAACTGAGTGGGCACGGAGAGAATAAAGGTCTGCCCAAGGAGGTGGTGGAGTCACCGTCCCTGCACGTGTTTAACAAAAGCCTGGACACGGCACTCAGGGCCATGGTTCAGTTCATGAGGAGGTGTTAGGTCACAGGTTGGACTTGATGATCTCAAAGGTCTTTTCCAACCGAGTTCATTCTGTTACATGAACATAATGTATTTTTCCCTGCAGAGAAATATTCTCTGGGAAAGCAGAGAAATGCAGCACAAGTTCTGTAAACAATTCTCTCCTGTATCTCTGTCTTCCACAAGATGGGGATTGTTTTTCCTTCCTAACCAATGAGTGAAGTTTTGGTATCTCCCTGGTATGGGAAGGATTGGGAGGAGGTTGGTGCTGGAAGAACTGGACCGAGCAGGGAAAGAAGCAGCAGCATGCTCTTCACCTGGGAGAATAGCCCAGGCCCAGAAAGAATGGAGTCAACTCTAATAAATCTTTAAGCCTTCTGATACTGAAATTTATGAGTCCTGTTTTCACTGCTTGCATCACAACCATAACTGGTGACCCCCAAGACCACATTCATTCTGTGATCACCTCTGAGGAAGGCAATTCCTCACCCTGTCACAAGGGCTGGTGGAACCAGCTGCCAGCACAGACCTCTCTGACAGGGCACAACAACACAACGGCTCGGGGGACCTGAGAGAGAACAACCTCCCCAGCAGAAGAACCTCCCCAGCAGAAGAACCCAGCCAAGCAGGGCCATCACAGGCAGCTCCAGTGCCCGCTCTGGTGTGTCCCAGAGGCCCAGGGTGGTGCTGCAGGGCCGTGCTGACCCACCTTGAGCTGCTGCAGGTTGGTGGCTGTCTGCCAGTCCTTGTCGTGGCGGATGCGGGTGCAGCGCGGGAAGCGGATGGAGATCCCGTCGGCCGTGTGCGCCTCGGCCCTGGAGAACTCGGCCCCCGTGATCTCCCACACCGGCGCCTTCTGCACACACAGGGGAAGCCACGTCACCCTCCTGTGTTCTCTCAGGAGGCAGCTCCCAGTGCCTCAGCCCCGCTCACTCTCCACCCCAGCACACTTCCATTAAACAGACTGACCTTCCTGCTCGCCTTCGTTAGAAAAAGCTACTTTTTCACTAAGCCTTCACTAACAAAATGCCAATTTCTAAGTGACGCCTTCTCCTTCAGGCATGCAGAGCATACTGACACATTCCCTACGACAACAGCAACTTTTGGCTTGCAGATGTGTTTCAACCCTTTTAAGTCAGATTTCTCATGTCTCAAATTTAAAGTAAGCTCACTTCTGGAAGGGATTTAATGCACAAGAATATTTCCCAAATCTGCTGCAGGTGTGATTTCTTCATGAAGCTCTTAGCCTCAAATGCACCTGCAAGATTGAGAGATAAAAACTTGTGCTTAATTTCCCATTCCAACTATGAAGATTCATTTTGTAACAGAGACAACTTCTAAGTTGTCCTTCTAAATGATTTATAGAAGACTGCAGAATAAGGGCTGGGAAATGTCAAATGATTATGAGAGCACTTACCTTTGGATCTGGGACAATGAAGTCTGGGTAGTAGATTTTGTTAATTTTTAGCCACCTTGGAATTTTACTGGGATCCTATTAATTAAAAGCACGAAATTAAAATCATTGATACTTAACATCATATATAAACCTAATTCTACAACAGAAGCTGCTAAAATACAACTTAGAAGTAGATCAGCATAGAGGTATTACATTGCCTTTGCACTGATCTGCAGCCATTTCTCTCCTCTAGAAAATCACAAACATTGCCTGAAGCACAGCCCTCAATTCCTGTCATTCTGTGTGTGAAACAAGAACAGTTGCTCCAATTGTGATTCATGTAAAACTACCTGGGTTTTTTTAGGATTCTACAACGTTGATGCAAATGGCCTTCAGGATGTCAAGGTAATATTAAAATTCATCTCTCTGTTTATTTGTCCAGCCTTGGAAAGCAAGGTAAGTCACTCACAGAAGTTTTAACTCCACCTCCAGGTTATGGAGCCACCAGACCAGAGTCCAACCCACCACTTCCACAGCCCCATCTAGTGACTGCCTTTGCCAATCACAACGGGCCCAAAAATCCAGATAAAAAACTGGTGTCTTCCCAACAAAACTTTGTCCTAGCAGGAAACAGATGGTGCCTGGCTTCCCACTCAGTGTCTGGGAACAGCTCCCAGGCACGGGGAGCCAGGAGCTGGCTGCTCTGACACCTCACTCATGGCTGATGTGCTTTAACTCTGATTCATTCCCTGCAGTGAAGCAGCACCTCAAGGGCAGCTGAGCCCTTTGCTGAGCATCCCTTGGCTCCCCCCTCTCACCTTGCTGATCTTCACCATGTCCAGCTCTGTCTGCAGCCGTGCCAGGGTGGCGTCGTCGTGGCCACCGGAGCACTTGGTCACCGTGCACCACTTCTCACTCTTGGGGTCGTAGCAGCCCATGAGGAAGATGGACATCATCCCACCTGCACAGGGACAGCAGGCTTCACCTCTTCCACAGCCACAGCTTTTCAGAGCTAAACCCCTTTTCCATCTCTGGGAGTCAAAGGGGCCTGGGCTTGTGATGGCTGCAGGGCCACTCAAAGCTGAAGAGAGCCCCTGCACTGTGCAGCAGCCCAGCCCAACACCTCCAGCTCTGCTGTGCCAAACAACCCAGAGCAAACCCACAGCAAGGACACGATGGGCTGCAGCAGGTGACCACTGCTCCAGCCACTCTCATTCTGGAGGCCTGGACAGGAAAACCTTGGGAGTTCCTGGAACAGAGAGATCTGTGACTTAAGCTGACTCCAGACCTACCTTTACTGCCTTGTCCATAGAAAGCCCCCAGCACCACCAGGTCAGCTGTGTCAGCCATTGCCCCCTCGTTGAGATAATCCTTCTTCACCTTCAGCCAGTGGCGTTTCCCTGGTTCATAATTACCCTGTGCAAAGGAAGGCAGGGCCCCCTCAGGAACACCTCCTGGTGGGCAGCAGCTCCTCAGACAGCCCCGGCCTTTCCCCAGCTCAGCAGCTCCTGAGCACAGCAGGAGCAGTAGCCTGGACTGGATGTCAGCACTGAGGGGAACCCAGAGATGTTTCTAGAATGCTCAGTGTGTGATTCTGCCTCAGAGCTGACTCTGTCTGTTGTCATTCCCCAACTCCCAGCTTGCACCAGTACAGAGGGAATGGGAACTTGCCTTTATATCTTTCAGCACCAGCCCTTCCAGCCCCTCCCGGATGACTCGGGTGATCATGTCTGCCAGATCTGAAGCTTTCTGCAAACGAGAGGGATCATGGTTAGCTCAGGACCGTAGGAAGGGCTGAGGTCTTCAGGCTTTTCATTTGGAGCAGTGGTGCACTAACCCAAAGCACATGCAGAGGGAGGATTAGGTAATTTCATAATACTTTTCCAGGGAGAATCCTGTACATGTTCTCTTTGCTGCACATGCAGTGAATACGTCCCCAGAAGAGAAGGTTTGTCTGGTTAAAAAATACCCCTCAGAGATGTGGCTGCCCAGCTGGCTGTGTCCCAGTATGTCCCATATCAGATCTGCTCAGCCAGCAGTGCCAGCTTCCTTCTCCCTCCAACTGCTTTGGGACCTCTGAACCACCTTCTGCCCAAACTGTCCACGCATTCTCCACCAAAGCCAAGGAGTCACAGGAATCAGTAGCAATGGGGAAGATAATGGGACACCAGGCTTGTGCACAATCAAAGAACACCTCAGCATGCTGCTGACTAAATGCAGGTTTCAGCAGCCAGGATGTCTCAGGGCTGTGTGTTTGGGAAGTGGCACAGTCTGGCTCCCTTCAATCACACTGCAGTCACAGCTCTGCACTGCACAGCACAGAGTGACAACAGGACTTAGCTCCTCCCAACAGGGTCAGAGGGACAATGGCTGCAAGATCATTAACAAGCCAGAAAACCTGAGGTATGCAAGTTAAGACTCTACTGAAGGGCTTGGGGCCAGGAAAAGATGGGAATACAGTGTTGGCTCAAGAAATGTTGCACACAGAGCAGGAGAACCATTTTGCCAGGCTGAACTTGCAGAGTTAATCATAAGAAAAAGCCAGGGGGTGGAGGAGCAGGGCGAGGGCTGTGAGGGCACACTGGACTCACTGTGACATGTTTCATCTCCGAGAACAGGATCCTGTTGGGGATCTCCACCATGTTGTCGTGGAGGAACTTGCGCCGTTCAGAGAGGGGCCTAGAGCAGGGCATGGAGAGTGAGGGACAAGCAGCAATCCCAACAGCAACAGTGAAAAAAGCTCTGAAAGTCATTAAATGAGCTCCAGAGAGGACAGCTAGTTCTTACTTTCCTCCAGAAAGTGACACAATTCCAATGTTGACAGTGTGTTTAGGGGATGTAATCTGAGCAGCTGAGATGCAGCTGATCCCAGAATTTTGGAGGGCAAGAGGAGCTCCACAGGAAAACTCCTTGGCTCAGCAAGGTCCCTCCCAGGCTGCCCTGATTTCCCGGAGAGTGGCCAGTGTGACAGCCCAGCCACTGTCCCCTGCCACACACACACCTGTCCATCAGGCTGATGTCATTGAAGTAGATGCAGTCAAACACAAACAGGCAAACGTTGGCATCCTGGAAAGCAGCTTTCTGAAATACAATTAACAGAATTCTGCAGTCACAGTAAACAGTTTGAGCAAAGTAATGAAAGGATAGGTTTTTATCTCGGTGTTATTTTAAGTACGATAAGATTATGCCTCTTCTAAAAGAAGCATTCTGAGAATTAAGATTTACATTGAATGTGTCCAAGCACGAGCTAAGAAGATAAAAAATGTTCATTTCCTAGGAATGGGAAATAATGCTAGAAATATTAATGGCTTTGAGCAATGCAACATCTGTCACTACTGCTGCAAAAAACCCACCACACGTTTCCACAGACAGCAGATTAATGGCCACTTTTAACTTAAGCACTTATAGTTTAATTTTCATTTTCCTGTCCTCTTCCTCACCCCCATTCAGTCTAGACACAAGCACTACATAACACTTACATGGAATAATCACTGCATCCCAGGCTGCCATACATTGCTCAAGCCATGAGAAACAATGACAGAATTGCAAGATTTTCCAAAGATTTTTCTATAATTATTGCAATATTAATCTGAAATTAGTATTTAATTATTAATATCTGGAGATGAAGTTCTGTTAATGTCCTGCCAGTCATCAGGTTACTGTATTAGAGCAGTAGCTTTTCAATATCACCCTTCTCAATAATCTTATTTTTTTCCCCAGATGCTCTAACAAGCACCAGAGCTCTGAAATTATCCTGTGATAACAGATTGTGTTTAAGTCAGCAGAGTAACAGCCTCCAAACACAAAAAACCATTTTTATTGATTTTTTTTTTTTACCTTGTGCACACCCAGAGTCCCAAAAGGAAGTGGCTTGCCAGTTTTATTGTCAATCAGGAGAACTTCTGAATCCAGGATCATACTTTGCCCACCAGGGAAGGCCTGGGGGATGAAATCCTTAAAATGGGCTACCTTGGGAAAAGGAAAAAAAGAAAACAACAAAAATAACTGGCTGAAGAGAGGGATTCACTCCAATGCAGGTGTTTTCTCCACAAGTATATGAGGCAAATGTGGCACATCTGCATTTCTATGGTACCCACAGCAGTCTACAAACAGAAAAATGAGGCTTTCATAAACAGAACCAAGTCACCCAACTGGCACCAAGGCTCCCAAAACGCAGTGCATAGACAGGATTCTACAGCAGACAGATGAAATTTAATTTCAAGCTCTTAACGTGCACCACAATTAAATGAGTACAGTTTCAAGCGTTGCTTTTCACATTCTACACGGCTACATAAATTAGGAACGAGCCTACAAGAGAAGGAATCCTCCTTGCCTGTAGAAGGAGGCTGTTGGGGGTGCAGTGGAGGAAGCATGATTAGGGGTGAGGCAGTGCTTACTTTGTGGGGGAGCACAGGTTTGAGGCTCCTGCTGAAGTAGCTGAAGTGATCCCCGTTCTTGTGCACCTGCACGCGCTCGCCGTCGTACTTGATCTCGGCGTACATCCCGTTGGGACACTTCTTCATGGCGTACTCGATGGACTTGCAGGCCTCAGCCTGGGGGGGAGAGCACCCAAAACTCAGGTTGTTGGGATTTTAAGAGAAATGGGACCACTGAGAGATGTTTAAAGCATGATTTATTGCCTGCAGTTTCATGAAGGGTGAGAACGTCTTCACCGCCAGGTGTTTGTGGTCGGGTGTTGTCAGTGGTCACAAGATCACAGGTTACAAGGTCTCTTAAAGGTTAATTAGTCAATAAACTACTGCCACAAGCAATGTTTTTATTTTCACATCAATCCCTAATTAATGTGTCCTATACATCTCTGCTGCAGTGCAGACTCTCTTCACCAATCATCTAATGAGTCTCTCTTCACCAATCATCTAATGACACACAAACTTAGAGTACTACACCTTAAAACTTCTTATTACCTTTGTAACTACTTCTATATCTTAACTTTAAAACCTCAAAGCTTTCCACTACCTAGCTTAATATGTCTCTGCTTAAAATACCAACTCACATTCTTACTTGTGGTCTCTAAATTTGGAAGCCTTTTCCAAGGTCTCAGGTTGAACCCTGTGTTCCCTATTGTAATTGGGCCTGTATGCACAAGGCTCTGAGAATCCTCTGTCCTTTGATTTCCCACACCAGGTGATAGATGGAAAATAAAGCTACGCTTACCTAAGTTCACGAATGAGCTACATTGAATTCCCTTGTACAGCTTTTTGTCCAGGATATCTGTTAGCGAGTCCAACTTTTCCTTAATTTACTTAGACTCATCTGCATATACCCAGATAATTACACCTTTCAGTGCTTATCCCCTCCAAACACTTTAAAAATGTGCCTTCTGTAGGAGTGTGCTCAGCCCAGAAGTAAATATTTAACTCTGCCTTGTTCACACAACAATCCAGACCGATTTGAATCTCTAACCCACTGGAAAGCTTACACTATTTCCAGAGAAAGCATCAACTTCTGCAATGACAGCAAACAAATACAAACGGCTGAAAGCAGGGCAAGGTTTTGGCTCGGCAGTAGCACTGAGGGGGCAGGTACTGACTTTATGGAACATCTGGTAAGAGACGCTTTTTTAACTGGCATTAAACAACACTGAGCCCCACACAGGCCACTGACCCTGCCAGGTGGGGGTCTCTCCCCGTGCCTGGCTGCCAGGAGGGGACCCAACCTACCAGCATGGGCTGCACTGGGGTCATGAGCGAGGCCTGCACACTCAGGGTCCTCTTCAGCCCCGGCACCTTCTCGGCCTCCTGCTGGTTCTGCAGCACCCGCTCCACCACGTCCTGCAGGTTCCGCGAGGCCTTGAACGCCTCGTAGGCGTTGGGATCCAGAGCATCCAACCTGCATGGAGAGAGGGGGAGCACTGATCAGCCTCAGGGCTGCTGCTGCTGCCTCGGGGCTGCTCCTGCTGCCTCAGGAAATGAGCATTTCTGGGCTCGTCTCACTTACACGTGCTTGGCTCCAGCATTCATTTTCAAGTCGTGCTTAATGAGCCTGATGATGCACTTCAGGTCGTTGCCCGTACACCTGGGGAAGAGAAGATTCAGCAAAGGTGTGAACTGAACAAATTTCCAGCTGAGAAGAAGAAACTCATCCAGGTCTCTTCAAAAAAACCACTGCAGAGAGTTTAAACAAAACTGAGGACACGTGTTAATAGTGACACCTCAGAGACACAAGGGAATATCCAAAAGGCTTTCCAGCATCTTTATGCCAACATTAACTCTGCCTCAGTGTTGATGTACCTTCCAAAATTTACTTAATTAATGCATCAAGAGTAACTGATTGGAAAATCCTCAGCCTCAGATCAACACAAACTGAGCCAGACCAAGAATCCGTGTCTAAATTACTTGAAGGCTTTTCCCAACATACTTAAGAACAGCAACTTAATTAATAGCTAAGCACCATTAGGGTATTATTGCAAGTCACTTGTTTGATTGCAGTGTACTGAGAGGCAGGGATGAAGTTCTCTGGCATGAACAAGAGCTGTAAATATTCTCCACTGCTGTCAAGGTATCTCAATCACACCACTAACAGCAGCTTACACATGCTAATTAAGTTCAGTCTCCGTGGCTCATGATTAATTTTTCACCTTCTCCAGCTTGTAGAGAACCATTCCAGTGTCTGGGCAAACCTTCAGAGGCTGATTCCTTCCCTCACCTGCGACTGATCTGCTGCAGGACACTCTGCTGGTCATCCTCCTTGGTGAGCTTGGACAGCTGGATGAGGAATTCATCGACCTCCTGGATGGTCAGGAGGCTCTTGGCTGCGGGAGGACACGTCTTGCTCTGCTCGAAGAAGATCCGGATGGTCTCAGAAACATCTCCCTGTCTCCAAAAACAAAACCAGAGTGTGGATGAGAGGCATGGCCCCAAAGAGGGGCTGCCACTGGGGATTCTGAGTGGTTCCAGTGAGGATAAAGGACAGGAGTGGTGCTGGGATTGCATGAAGAAAATGGAATCACACTTAAAGAAGCTGCCACGACACATAAAGCTGCTCAGCTGTTTAATTTGCCAAGAAAGGTAATTAAGAGTACCAGCATCATCTCATGGCTCTATTTTTCACTGCAGCAGCAGCACAGACCCTTTATTTCCTCAGGATGAATGCACTTGTAAATCCAGGGATGTGGGCCAGGCTAGTGATGTCACTAGAAGGCAGTACACAGCAAGGCAATGAGCAGAGATGAAAGAATTACCTTTATTATCTAATTCACCCCTTTTCTGCACCTTGCAGTGAATCAGGTGCACAGTCAATCACCAGCTCCTGTGCACAGGGACTCAATGCACAACAGAGCACTTGCAATTGTAGCAGATTAATTCTATCAACCAACTGCAGCTGCCAGTGACAGGTCTGTTAATTGAATCCCAGGTTTTGATATGTGATGGTACAGAAAGAGCAATATAAATCAGTTCTGTAGGAATGTGCCAGAAAAAGGAGTTTAGACAAACAGATGCAGCCCACCTCGCCTAGAAAATTTCAGTCTGGCTTTCTAAAGCTTTGCCAGGTGAATTCTTATCCTGCTTTCTGTTCAAACATGATTTTCTACAGGTTCCAGAGGGCAGAATGTGCTATGAAAACTGCTAAAGCCAAGGAAAACCAACATAAATCACCAGTTCCCATCCTAACAGTCATGCTAAGGAGTAAAGAACCTAAACCATTACAGAATTTCCATAAGCAAAGGGCTGAACAGCAGGAATTTAGAGAGCTGCTGTCTGCACTCACCTGCTCCAGGTCCCGGACCATTTCTTCCTGGTTGCAGTTAAAAATCCTGCTGAACAGCTTTACAATCTGCTTATCATTCAAGTTGTAAACTATTTTAATGACACCTGGTAACAGCATCTTAATGGTCAGGTACACATCACCATGAAAACCATCTGGGGGAAAAAAAAAAAAAAGCAAAAAAAAAGCAGCACATTATAACTGTGAGGATTTATTTTCATGTTCAGGCTCTGGTTGGTTGTGTCCATTTGCATAAACCTGGGGATAAAACCCACAGTTGGGGCTTGGAATTCTTAGGGGAAATAGGCACAATTTGCCTCTAAATCTGATTTCAGCACTAAATTTGGCACCTACAACACCTGAGTGAGATATTTAAAGAGTTCACTTTTCAAAGATTACCTCCACAGTTCAGAAATCACCACAGCACAAGGCTGGGACCACCCAACAATCAGATTTTAATTTCACCTTTCCTTTTGAGCTCAGACTTTGAAGCTGACTCTGAGGGGGGCTGAGAATTCCCAGCTGGAGCCATACCTCCTGCAGATCCCTTCCTGAGGAAGTCCTGGATGATCTGAGTTTTCACATTGTAGCTTGGTTTGTCAGCCACCATGGCACAGAGCTTGCGGAATTCCCGCAGCAGGCAGTCCTTGTGCTTGGGATCACACCTGGCTGCAGACAGGCTGGGCTTGTGGGTAGAGTTTGCAGGGGCATCTTCTGAATTCTTTGGCTTGGCTGCATCAAACACATCACAAGTTGCTTTTGTAACAACATGGAGCAAATGTTGAAGTTACCTCTGGCTGGCAGGCTGGGAACAATCCCAGTGTGCTGGCAAAGCTTCAGAGCTAAAATGTATGACTTTTATAAAAGCCTTCCAACTATTTTTACCCTTCACATTACACCAGAATTTCCTAGATCTTAATTCTCACCAGGAAAATATGACTAAACCATGGTGAAAATTAATTTCTCCTTTCAGATACCTCTGATTTATTTTTTTTCTGCTTTATAGGCTTTTGCCCTTCACAGCAAGATGTTCCCCTAAGGTAATTTCAAAATGAGGGAATATGTCCCCATCCCCTTTTGCCTCCTAACACCAATCCCTTGTGGGGATTGGAGGTGATGTCTTTGCCAAGGCTGTGCCTCTGGGAAGTCTGGAGCCCCAGGTGGGTGTCAGGTCAGTCAGAGCTCACAGATGGACTGTCCTGCTGGCAGCTGCTCCTCAGGACAAGTTTTCCTTTCCATGAACACAACTGAGAATCCCTCAGCAGTTTTTTCCAGATTTTGAGCTCCACATGGGATAGCTTTAGCCTACACCTTCAGTTTGGCTGGAATGAACCAATGGATGCAGGGAGATGGAGTCAGCCTGACAGTGTGGGTCATGGCAGAACCTTTGTTTCCTTGGGAAAACTGGAAATTCAAACAGCTTTCAAGATGTTCTTTCAAGACTGACAGCCTAAGGCAAACCAGAACTGAATACCCCTAAATCACCTATAGATACAAACCTACTGATCTGAGCCAAGCTAAAACACCTCTTCATGTTGAGATTAAAGGAAATTGATTTCCCAGAACCAGTTTCTTAATTCTCACCAGTGAATCCAGAGAATTTCTTTGGTGGATCTTTTGTGGTCAGCTGTCCTGTGGCAGTGAGTTTTGCCTGCACTATCACCTTTTTCTTTGGGGTACCTCCAGTCTTGGAATTGGCTTCTGGAAAGCAGAAAGGTTCAAAGAGACAGTCAGGAATAATCTCATACATCCCTCACCATATTACGTAGCTTACAAAGCAAAAAGCCTTAAAAGAAATGGGAATTGGAGGAGAAAAAAAACCCAAATGTTTTTCAGAGGACAAAAGTTAGAAGAATATGTGATTTATTAATCATCACAGAAGAAGGTGGAAATGGAAAATAACTGATGCTTCCTCATGGGTTTTATTTGCCTGTGAATTAAATCACCTAGGCCTTGTCCACAATCAGCTGTGACAAATGAATCAAGGAGTGTCACTGTAGAAGTGACCATTTCTTCCCTTCCCTACAGGGCTGAGACAGGGATTGGAGCAGCACCACACACTTTGTCCCCAAGCCACACAAACACATCCAAGGGGATTTCACAGCAGAGGCACAGCTGGGTGACAACCTCTGGCATAACTTGAAAGTAAGGAGAAAAGTGACCCTGGCACTTCCTCGTGCCTCACCTGCGATGTGCTTGTTGATTATTTCTTTCTCCTCATCCTGCAGCTCTTCCCACCCCTCCAAGTCTGTGATATCTTCGATTTTCTTGGTGGTGGCCCGGGCCTTGTCCAGCTTCTCAAAGATGCACTTGACATGGTACCACTCCTTCATGTCCCCCCCGGACTCGGTGAAAGGATTGGGAACAATCTTCCCAATGCGCACCATCCCCTTCACGATCTTCTCCTTGCACTTCTTGCAGCCCGCCGTGCCTCGCTTGGCATAGTCCACGCAGTACCGCTGCTCCGCCATGCCCTCCGCAGCCGTGCAGGCGGAGCGCAGCCAGCTGCCCACAAGCAGGGAGAGAGGAAAAGCGCCGGCAGCACGGCGCTGGGCCGGGGACGGCACGGAGACAGGCCGGAGCAGCAGCTGGCACCAGCAACCGGGGCTGATTCCGGCAGAGCAGAACGGTGTGGGCAAGGGGAGCTGCAGGCGAAGGCAGAACAGCGCTGTGCCCCTGCCGAGAGCGCGGGCAGCGTGCGACAGCGTCCTGCCGCCCGTGGGCATCCAGTCCGCGCTGCGGGCGCTGCGAGCGACAGAGGGGACACTGAGCGCCCTCGGCCCGCCGGGACCCCACAGCGGCCCCGGCCCGGCCCCCGCTCCGCT
>VYXD01003624.1:1283225-1353358 GCA_013397195.1 Hylia prasina
CCTTTCCCTTTCCCCTCCCACATGTCCCCCTTCATTAATGCAACTCTGGAATCTCATTGAAATGCACATGAGTGAAAACAGCAGCACGCTGAAACAAATACATTTAAACCTCCTTTGCAAAGAGCTTTTGTGCCTTGGTTAGCATCTGCTGTTGGTGTTTTTGGGAAAGGCACTCCGTGTGCACCATCCCCATCACGCACAGGGTGACGTTTCCCGTCTGGGCAGGTGCTCAGGAACACCCACCTGCTGCAGGTGAAACACAGTTAACCCAGTCAAGGGCCTCACGCTGTTCTGAGCACCGCAAGCGGCTCCGCCGGTGCTTTGCCGGGCACGGAGGGTGTGGCTGTGCTCAGGGTCAGAACTGCCAGTTCTGTTCCTGAAGACGTTTACCCCTTAGGATGGGAATGCTGAGTAGCACTACTGTAGAACCACGCCTGTCTGATCAGCGAGTTTTCTCTAAGCCAGCTCTAATTGCCTTATCTAGGTCAGGATCTTTCCCTCCTCATTTTCAGGGGTATTTTTAGACTAGTCGGTAAGTCAGCGCTATGCCAGGACCCCTGAAAAGCTCTTGGCTTGGACAGTCTAGAGGGAAGGGGGGTGGGATCTGCCCTGTGAAGGGGCTGACAGCTGTTCTGAGGTGCTTAGATCTGTTCTGTACTAATGAGAGAGTTTGCTGTCTGACTGAACTGCGACTTCGCTTAACTGCTGTCCTCTTTTGAAAACCTATGTGTTAAATTACCGTGAGACAATAGTTCCTAAAAGGCACTCCCCTAACCTTAGTTTCTTCACTAAATTGGATGAATCTAGTGAAATGTCTCTGAGAAACAAATCTTTTTTAAGCCTGCACTCTATTCTTCTTAACCTCTCTGCCCTAAACAATTTCTGAGACAAGATGAATGCCAGCCTGTGATGATCACTGTACATATATTCCACTTAAGCATTCACTTGGCTGATAGCCTGGAATAAGTCACTGTTGGGGGTTAAACAACTTCTGGGGCTATAGATGGGACCTCATTATGCAAAGTGAGGAGAGTTATCGCTGGAAGCAGCTCAGGTGGAGCTGCTGTGTTCACTCCACAGCAAGGACAAGAGCTCAGGTTACCTGGTGTTGGAACCTCTCAGCTGGAATCTGAAACAAGTGGGGTAACCTCTCTTCCACGGGGACCTTCCACACTTTGTCTTGGTTTTGCTAATTTAGGATACCATTTTCTGCTAGGAAATGCAGGAAAGGAAGGTTTTCACTCCCTGTAAGGATTATGTCGTTGCCTTGAGATGCTTTGAATTGCAAATGCTACCTTAAATCTGGTTGGGACTAAGGCACTGCTGAGAACCAGAGCAAGGCTTTGACAAACCTTTCAAATCAGAGGCTTCCCATTTGAATTTCAGATGTGCCCAAGGCTCTGGAGCACCAGAAGGCAGTGCCTAAACACGTGAGGTGAATGATCCTGCCTTTGTACTTCTCTGGGATAACCAGCATGGCTGTTTCTCTAGGAGTGTATTCCTTCAAGTGATCTCCACCTCCCAGTGTACTCTCCATTACCTGGTATAATTGAACCAGGCTGGAACATTCCCACCTCCTTCAGGAGTGTTCTGAACTGAAACTTTGTTTGGATTCAGGATCCAGGGCTTTAGCAGACCCTGCTATGGGCTGTCAACAAAGACTTGGATGGGAAGTAATAGAACCAAGAAAATCAAAAGCAGTTGTTCTATTAATTCACTAAATAATCTTACTAGATCTATTTTTTTGCTGATACGAAGTTACTTTCCAAAGGCAAATAAAAAGTGTGTCTAGCCAAGTTTATCCTCAAAGTGGGACTAGGAGAGAAATCTGAATTTTTGGTTTGGACTTGCACAGTGGAGGCAGAGCTGCTTCATCATGTTCAAACAACCACAAAATGATTAAACGTTCTAAACTTTTATGCTGCAAACTTTTCCGTGTCCTAGAAAAATCACTAAACCAAGTAACTTCTTTTTGTACCCATTTGGAATGCTGAGGTCTACAGGGTGGATTTTGAAATCTCAGTGAAATGCATAAAGTCAGCTTAGATTAAGAATTTAACTCACCTGTACTGCGAGCTTAGTGCTGGCTGGGATGAATAATGACATGACTGGATCACTCTTCCCACACAACAAATGACACTCTCATGTCTCTGCTTGGAATTCAAAGTGGAATAGGAAACTTTGGAAAAGGAAGAAAAGGAAACTTTTAAAAGCTGAGCTTTGGCCTGCTCTGACTCTCTGCATTTCTCTGTGAGCTTTCCTTCTGAATTAATTTGAATTCCCAGTAGATCTCCAATCTGGTGGGAGTTGCAGCGTCCTGGGCTTGCTTTCAGATATCCACATTCTTGTGGGGAGGCCGTGTGGTAGTTACTGTGTTGGGATGCTCCTTCCCCCCCTGCATGCCCCAAAAAGGAGCCCCAGCTAGCCATTAACCAAATGCTCCCAACCAGTGCCAGATTCTCTCAGGACTGGTATCAAGCAGAGTGCCACTGTGTGCTCAGGGCTTTGCTCAGAAACATGCTGAACTGCAGGGTGGAAATGGAGGATGAATTCACTGATGGATTGCTCACTGCCTGCATGTGAACAGAGGTGTGGAGGGTGCTGCCAGGAGCCTCCAAAGGGTTGTGTAATGTCAGGGATCTTTCCCTGCAATGTGACTCTCCTGCAGATGGAGTGGCTGCCAGAGCTGTGCTGTTTTCCAGCCCCGAGTGGGATCCTTCTGCAAGTCCTCAGCCTCTCCTTACTTCAGGGCAGCAACTCTTGGGCCAAGGTGTCCTTAACCCTGTCAGGACCCTGCAGAGGAGGCTACCTGCTTCTCACCTGCCTCTGGAGCTGGTGCATAACTTACATCATCAAGCTGTTCTTGCAAACTGTTCCCCCATTTCACTTGAATACTTCAAAGAATTACTGGACCTCGTAATATTGATCTATTCACTTCCTATCCTTTTACAGCTGCCTGTATAATTTCTGATCCTTAAATCTGACAACTGTGTCCCCAGGATGACTGTTCTTAATGTTTAAATGATTGCTACCTTCCATCAAAACAATCTAGCATTAAAACTGGAAGTACAGTGCAAAAGCAGTAAAATAGTGTGTCTATGGATTAATTTCTGACTACCCTCTCAGTATAAAACCAATGTGTGGAATATAATTTGATTTTAAGCTAAAAGTACATCAAAGCTCTCTAAGCACGAACAAGAAATCACCTGGAAATAGTGCAGCTACAAGGAAAAATGCCCAAATTTTGTACATTTCATATATCTGAAATGCATTGAAAGAATTATTTCAGAAAGAAGGAAGGGTTTATGCTTTTATGTAGCTATCAAAGACACACAGGATTCCAGGAGTGCCAGAAACAGTAATTAGTGCACCAGGTCTTTCAGTAAAGCCATTTCCTCTCTGTTGAGCAATACAGTGTTAAACATTATTTTTGATTTTGTATTTTTTTAGCGGATCTGTGTTTTCATGCTGAAGCATTGCATATAATTTGGGGATACAGCTCCTCATAAACGCAAAGACAATTTCCCAGCTCCTCTCCTGCCTGCTCTGTAGACCACCAAAGAAACTACTAATGCAATTTTAATTTATAGCTCTACCTATTCCTCCAGCTCTGGGACAAAGATTCCCTAAAGTGCTTTAGAACAGAGGTCAGGCTGCACTTCTAACAGAGCTGTCAGGAGTCTCTGCTCTGTAATATAAACCCCACGCTCTGCATCTCCACAGCCTAATCCAGCTGGGAAGCTGCTGCTTTGGGAGGAGGGTAAGCGTGCACATGGAGCTGTGCACATCACATCTTCATAGAGTGGCTGATGCTTTGGACAGCCAAATTTCCGATTTTCCCCCGTCTTTTTCCTGCAGAGCCATCCCTCCCACATGGGAGGTGCCTTAACAGCCCGAGCTGCTGCCAGCTATAAGGAGCCCTCTGGCAGGGCTGTGCTCCACGTGGAGCTCTCACAGCCTCTCTCCCTGGATGTATTAAGAGCTGCAGCCTCGCCCGGCGCACTTCCCAGAGCTTCTGGCTTTTGACTTGACATGTTTGTCCATTTCTTTGTTAGCTCACGCCGCAGAGACGCCCCGATGCAGCCTTGGCTGTTTGCTCAGGCTTCTCGGAGCAAATGTCAAGCGGCTTGGAACTGGCTGTCTTTTAAGTAATGGTAAAACAGGCGTGAAAATCAAATGCAGCAGCTTTTGAATCTGGGCAACTTCCCGAGTAGGAGCTTCTAAATTTCCGTGCTGTGAGGCAGGTGCTTTTTAGCAGTGTTCCTGTTTAGCTGCTAGTCAAATCTCCAGACAGTTACATGATAAATACCTGCCAGTCGTGCATCCATCATCCCAAATATACTTGGATTGTTTGCTTGTGCAGATGGAGCGTGTCTGGTGTTTGCTTTTGGTTCAGACCACACATGTTACCTGTCTGATGCTTATATTCTATGCAAAGAAATGAGATTGGAACCATTTGTATTTCTCCCAATTCCTTCTTTTCCTCCCTCTTTTCTTTCCAAGCTGCATGACCTCTACACACTTCCTTTTCCCCTCTGTTTTCACCATTCCACCTGTGCAGACAAACGTTTCAAGGACAGAAAAGTGAAGTCCTGTAATTCACAATTTTAAATAGAATTCAGTGCAGTATCTGGAGAATCACTTACTGAGATGTCTTTCTTCAGAGTAAGATGAACTTCTAGTGAACAATCTGGAATGCATCTGGCTCACCTAGTGGGGCCAGGTGTTACACTAACATGGAGATTTTGGAAACTGAAGTGCTGACACAATAGTGGGAGTTGTTCAAACCAGTCAGTCACAAAAAGTGGAACTTTGTTATCAGGCCTGTTACTTAAAATGCTGTAAAACCCCCTTTTCTAAGTGCTTAATGATTTTTGGAGTTTAAACTCACACTACGCTGAGTTTACAAACAATCTTTTGATTAATCTCTTTCAGGCAAAGCACTGATAGGTAAAGCTGAGATACATGCAACAGGCAGATCTCAGATTTAGGACTGATGGTGTAAAATCTGTCAGGGCAGGAAGGTGCCCAGTTTGTGCTGCCCTCTTGCACATAAACACAGTGCTCAGCTTTTCCAGGGGAGGGCTTAGCGGGAATTTCTGTAATACAAAGAAGAATAAATTTTACATGTTCTCCCTTACAGCAAAAAGAAGTTCACTGAGATCTAGCAAATGTTAGGTGAGTAATTCAGCTTGGAAAAGCTGGTTCAGAAGGCTGCAGCTTTGAAGCAGTGAGTCAGTGTGCCAAACACAGCTCTGCTGGCAGATTTCCGTGACCCTGCCTGAAACTTCAGCTACTGGTGGCCACTGAAGTTCTGCAGGCAGCAAACTCTGCCTGCATGAGAGCTTTGCAGTGGGGCAAGGAAAGCCAACCTCAGAAAAGCTCCTCCACTACTCTTCTTTTCCACTGCTACAGCTTTCCTGGCAGGGTTTCCAGGGGAGCAGTGTGACAGGGTTGTGCACACAGCAGCACTAACAGGGCTCTCTCCCCACTGCAGGGCTCTTTTTTGCACCCCATTTTGGCATCCCGGCTCACCCTGCGAGGGCAGACGCTGAACCTCAGTCACCCACCTGTCTGAACTACTGAGAGCTCCTGCAAAGTTCTCCTTAGGGCAGATTGGCAAAATAAAGTCCTTTCTCATCTCTCAGCTGACTTACAGACATTGTGTTGTTGGGCCTGCCCTGGTGTTGTCAATCTTGTTTGAAGCAAAACCTGAGAAATTGTTCTTTGCCTTGCTGCTGAGGGGGCTGCAGGCTGGAAAGGGGCAATTTAGCAGCTCATCTCCTGCCTTCCATGTGTAACCTGCCTCTTGGAAAGCTGCTGCAAGTGCCAGAGTGGTGCTAAGCCATTGTTCTCAGACATTATTTCTTCCTTGTGCTGGTGGTAGGAGAAGCTTTCGCAAGAAACTGCCACTTGAGCCTTCAATTTGCAAGAACAGAAATACCTTTATGTAAAGTATATAAAAACATTATATGAGGAGGGAAGGGAACCTGCACTGACCTTCTGAGGGGAGAAATTTGCCCCTTCAGCAGGCTTGCCTGGTCTCTTAAAACAAGATAATTATTTCAGTGCTGTACTTCAGTTGTGGGCGCTTGCTGCCTCTTCAGATTTTATCTTCTTCCTTTTGTATTTTTTCCCTATCACTCTTAAACGTGTTGGAGAAGATTTTAATTTCTTTCTTAGTCTGAGAATGAGGAATGGCACGGAAGGAGTTGGTAGCAGAGAGGAAAGCAGAGCTGTGGTCACATCTGCCATCAGATGAGTTTCAGGTGCTGAGCAGTAATGTGGTGTCAAAATACTGAGCAGTGAAGCATTAGGATGATTCATCTCAATTTGTTTCAGTCCTCTGGAAGCTGAAAGGAAATCCCCTACTACTTCAGATCCCATCATGAAGTAATGGCATCCTCCTCTTCTGCTTCCCTCCCTGCTCCCTGGGGGAGAGATCATGCAGGATTTAGATAACCTTCATTCACGTGGCATAATGATATTGTAAGGGAGAAGATTTTTAAAACAAGCAGCAGACAGGCCTGGGATCAGGCTCAGCTCACTCCCCTTGTGGTTGATGGGTGGGGAAAGTGATTCTTGTTTTGGAGAACTGCTCCCCATTTCTGCTGCTTTCCCTGCTCAGTTCAGCTCCCTCATGGCCTGTGATGTCCAGGTTCTCCCATCCCCTTGGTTCCTGGCTTCTGAGTGACTGAAATGTGGAGGAAGAGAGAGAAGAGCAGCCTGACTGGGTGACCCGACAGGCTCCCAGCCCGAGGAGCTGTGTGAGAGCCCTGAGCTCTGTTCCTCTGTGTGACCATTCCTTCCTGGACTCCTCCACTTGCTCCCTGACCTCACTGTTCAGCGCATGACATGGCCCTTCTCTCACAGCCTGTTCTCCCTCCTGCTTCCCTGGGATGTGGCCAGGAAGGAAAAACAGGCTCTCCCAGGTTTTTGAGGCTGGCAGATGAGTCTGTAGCCTGCAGTGCTCTGGGCAAGAACAAGTTCCTTTTGATTAAAGCTGGGCTGTGTTGGTAAACCAGCAGTGGATGAGGGACAGCTTGAAACACTCAGATCCTCCAGGACTAGATAAGCATAATTGAGTATTTGGAATTAGCAAAACTGCGAGGATCAAAGCAATCTCCTGGATGGATAACTAGATCAAAGGAGAGACTTTAAAAGGAGAAAACATGGATGTTAAGTTCTCCATCTACACTCTATAAATACAAGATGCCAGCGGTAAAGAGGATATAGGAATAAAGGGAGCTTTTGCACATTTCTCAGCGGGAAATAATTTAGTGTCTGACTAGTTTGATTTTAAATTATGATAAAATAACAGGCACAAAACTCCAGCACAAACAAGGTTCTCCTTTTAAAAGCCAAGTCTGAATCCTTATTAGGATATAGGATAAAATCATAACTTCCTCCATAAATTTACACGAAAGAGCAATATCGTGTTTCTCTGCTTGAAGAACAGATGTTACCTGACTAAACAGCAAACTGCAACGTAACCAAAAATCTATCAAGGACTGTTACTTGGTCTCCCTTTAAATCATTCCCTGACATCCAGATAGAATCAGAGAATACAGATTTCTCTCCAAGCACAAGGGGCCCAGCAAAGCACACGGCAGATTGGGAACGTGACTGCTCCTTGTCTGGCGTGTGGCTGTTCAAAGAATGTGGCATTCTGGATGAAAAAATTGAGATGAGAATCTGCCAGGTTTGCCTTATCTTTCCAAGAGGAAGATGCTGGCTTTTAATATTGGTCGGTCTTATCTCGAGCAGCCCTTGGATGTGGTTGTCCTGCTTGTGGATTGCCTGTGCTGCTTCGAGCAGGGTGGAACCGGGATGAGAGCTGAGCTGCAGCCTCGGAACAGGAGTGTCTCCAGAGTCCCTGTGCTGGGGAATGAATTCTCCTGTCATATCCTGGGGGATTGCACTCCCACGCTGACATGTGCTTCCTGCTGCAAGGAGCGCTAATGAACAAATACTTCTCTGGTTAAATGAGGTGTTTCAGAGGGTTGTAAAAGCGGCTTTCTGGGAGGAGAAAATGAGCTGAGCAGTGGTTTATGCAAGAAGGAAGTACAAATGGTACATGTCTGCGTGCTCAGCCTGTCGCCCTCACCTCACTCCTGCGTGTGGATCTGGGGGTATGTAAAGGATTAGGCTGCTCTGAGGATCCCAGTTGGACTGGATGGGAGGTTTTTCACTGAAATCCTTTTGTCTGTCTGACCCCTCAGGCCTATCCCATACGGATGTGAACATCCCCTGACACTGAAATATGGAAGAGCTGGGTGTTAGGAATAAGATTGACTTAACTTTTGTGGAGAGGCATTTAGAACAGCATTAATGTTCCCTCTTGCTACAGCTGAGTTCTCTGCCTGAGGCTCTCCTTCATTACACTTTGGATGGGAAACAGGAAAGAAGCATTCAAAAGAACAACCAGCACTGCCGTGCTTGGCTCCTTTTCTGTGCAGATAAAGCTGTGAGGAAAGAAAACATCTTTTATTGTGCTCTGCTCTTTCTCCAGATTCTCTGATCGGTTAGCTGCCAAGCACTTTCCAATCCAACCAAATCAATTTGCAAACTTTCACTAATACTATCAGGTAATCTGCAAGCTGCTTGCTCCCTGCCTTATTGGAAGGGCCATTAATACACAGGATAATGGATACCTTGGGGAAGCCACACATTAAGTTAATAATTAATGTTTACAGAGGCCTTAAGGCAACTGAGCGCATTTACCTCAGTGAGGATATTGAAATTGCATTACTGTAATTTCATCTGTCTCCCCATAGCTGGCAATCAGAGTTGGGCTGGAGCCTGGCTCCAGATGAACTGTTCTTACCCTGGATTGCAATAAATAAAGTGTGCCTGGGAACTGCTGGGCTTTCCATGCTGTCCTGTCAGTTTGTGCTAATGCTGAGGGAGGCATGTGGGACTAAAATCCCTCCTGCCAGGCTCCTGTGGTGCTCTGCTGGAAGTGCTGCATGTGGGCTGTGGGTGCTGAGTGCAGGGGGTGAGGCTGATGTGAAGTGCTGATCCTGCTGTGCCGGCTGAGGACACCAGAAGAGAGTTTGTACAACCCCCAAAGAGCCTCTGTGAGTGGAAGGGGTGGATTCTAAGGGAGATATGCAACCCAAACCCCAGCCCTGGTCTTCAGCCAGCCAGAGAGGGGCTATTCACTGAAGGTATCTCACAGACATGGTGACAGTGAGTTCAGAAGGGAATTCAGACCCAATCAGGGTCTGGGACATGGATGGATCAGGCTCCACCTATAAACCTGAGCAGCTGGGATTTTGGTTGGCAGATCTTGGGGAGTGGTATGCGTGTTTTACCTCTGCAGGTCACATATCAATTGTGTGTATTCATTGAAGAACCTCCCTTTTTCATAGGTTTGCCTCTTACTTTTCTTCCCTTCTTCCTGCACCATCTGCAGTTTGATACATTCCCTCCAAAAGCCATGGCTCCACTTTGTCCCATACCCAGTGTATGTTCCCTGTTCTGTCAGCCCACATGTCTGCTGCCTCTAAGGTTTCCCTTCTGTGCAGATTTTGTCCCATTTCCCTCAGAGTCTGTTTTCCTGTAGAGATTTCTCCTGTTCCAGGGCCAAGCTACATCTCTTTGGGGTCAGAGTGCTGGGGCTGGCCCTACTGCTGCTTCAGGACAACACTGAGCACATGCTTGTGCTGGGACAGTTCTGGGACATTTGGGCACAAAGCTTTAGCACAGGCATCCTCACATGTCAGGGAAAACTGGGTTGGGTTTAAGTCACATTTGTTGGCCCCAACTCCCATGTTTGGACAAATTTTTGCCAAGTACTGGAATGTTTAAAATGGCATTAGTCAAACCTCCAATTTATGAGCGTTCATCCCTGAAGAGTCTGGTTGGGAAATGTGTTTATTTCCTAAAGCCATTGTTTTCCACTCAGAACCTCTTCACTTTGGACAGATGAACAGCTACACTGAGCTGCTTGTCTTTCATCCAGTCTCCTGAAGATAGGTCTTATCTGGCTGCGAGGTGTAATTTGTTTGAAACCGTCCTCACTCATCAATCCCAATGATGTTAACTCAGTGCTTAAGCCAGTCCTTTCATTAAGTTCCAGGGGTTTTGTATTCCACAATCCAATTGTGCATTATTGATAAAGTCTTGAGCAGGGGATTACTTGAGCCATGAGCTTCCTGGCACATTAGTCATACCTGAGATGTATTTTTCACAGGAAGCTCCTCTCCTCTTTAGGCCAGTCTGGCTCTCCCATTCCCCTGGAGCTCTGGGGTTACTGACTCCAGGCAGAACTGCAGGATCATAGCAGGGAGGTGACAACAGGACAAGCAGAGGTTGTGGCCCTGCTGATGTGTGCTGCAGTGCCACAATAACCCCCAGCAAGAAGAGCCAGAGCAGCTCCAGTGACAACACCCGGGGCCCAAAATCACTCTGCACGTGCACAGTGCCAAGGCAGGTCTGAGATCAAGCTGGGAGGTGATGCCAGCAGTCAGGATCAGCACAGACATGGCCAGGCAGCTCTGCTGGCTGCCTGTGGATCCTTTGGCACCACAGCAGTCCCTCAGGGTGGCAGCCAGCTTGTCCCTTCCCAGCCCTGCAGGGTGGGGAGAGGGTGCCAGGCCACTGCTGTGCCAGGAGTGGGGTGTTTGCCACGGCCTGCAGAGCACCGTGAGAGCTCATCCCTTCTCCGTGCCTGGACTGCAAGGAGGGCAGGGATGTGCTGCAGGAGCATGCAGGGCCACAGGTCTGTGCCAAGGAGTGGAAATCCACCTGGAGCTGTGGAGGAGTCCTAAAGGTTCCTGTGTGGGGAAGGTTGCAAGGACTTTGATGCACTCAAGGCCCTGATGTGTGACTCCTGAATGACACATTTTCCCTACGGATGGGCATTCTTGGAATCACCATGATTTTCACATATCAGTTATGTGTAAGTCTAAGAAAATGGTAAAACAGATCTCTTCCCCCCAGATTTCAGCAAAATGATCACAAAGGCATTGAAACTAGTGTCAGCTGCCTGGTAGATGTGTGTGTGTGTTGGTTAAAACCAGGCTGTGTGCAGCCTTTGTACCTTCCCAGCAGGGCAGGGCACATCCTTCTGGAATCACCTTCACAAGCACAGCTCTGCCATTACAGACCTGCTCACAAAACAGCACCAGCCAGAAAATGGAAACGAAATTAAAGCCCTTGTTGTCTTTGTTGCAGGCAAAAAGAGATGTTTCTTTCTGCAACAAATTTATGTCTTGGGTTTTCCGTGACTACTTGATATATTTTTTAACCACTGTAGAACTGCCAGAAACAAGGTATTTACAACCCTGCTGTGCAACTCAAAATACACTTGAAACTAGTTGGTTCTTTCCTCTGAGAGTTTGCAAAACTGTGCAGTGAAGTGTGACCTGTGCTGGCTGGTTTTGCTTTCCCTGACTTGTGTATCATTACTTGGGCAGGACAGTGATGATGGAGGGATGGTACTCAGAGGATGTCCTCCTGCAGGGGATGTTAAGGGACGTTTTACAGTCACACTCCCCTTCCTATTCATGTTTCTTGTCAGACACTCATTGCTGCAATATTGCCTTCCAGACACACCATAAAGGCTGGAATAAAAATGTCCCCTCTGTTTTCCCTTCAAGCTCTCCCCTCTCCTGTTGGCGAGGGGGGAAAGACAAAATGAAATAATTTTAAAATTGGGTTCTTCTGTTCAATGCCTCAATAGGCAGGATCAAAGCACAGCTCCTTTTTAGAAGCCACAGGGAAGGGTGGGGTTGGTGTGCCAGGAGAGCTTCCCACTTCATTGTGGGGCATCTTCTGAGCTGATCCAGCAGAGCTGTGCCCTGTGCACTGAGAGTGTTTCCTGCACACAGGAAACTGGAGTGCTGAGACAACAATGGGAGTTGTTGTTGTGCCTGGCACTGGGCTTCTGCCCCCTACCTTGCTGAATGGAGCAGGATTCCTCCCAGATCCCACAAGCTGGAACCCTGGCTGCCCTTGCAGAGCCAAACTGGCATCAGGAACCTGGGGGGCTGAGTTTAGTTTTCCATGGAAAAGGGCCACTGTTCGTGTCTACTGGCATTAGGGTTAGTGTTAGGGTTAGGACTGGGTAAATGCTAGGGTTAGGATTAGGGGTTAGGGTGAGAGTTAGGGTTTGGGTTAGGGTTAGGATTGGGTAAATGCTAGGGTTAGGGTTAGGATTAGGATTAGGGCTGCCTTCTGCCAGCTAAAATTCCGAATGGAGCAGGATTTCTCCCAGATCCAAGCTGCTACAAATTGGAACCTTGGCTACCCTTGGATTGCCAAACGCCTCCTACAAACTGACATCAGGAACCTGGGGGGCTGACTTTGTTTTTCCATGGAAAAATCCCACTGTTCCTGTCTAAGGCCCTATGTCTGAGCCCTAGAGAGTTGAATGTTGCAGGGCTGTGAGCGCTGCCTGTTCCCCCACCACACCTCACCCTGGCTGCCCAGTGTGGGGGCTGGATCCCAGCTGCCTCAGGTGTTCTCTGTGAACATGTGCACTTGAAACTCCTGCAGATTCCCCTTAGAGCTTCTGGAGCCTTTATTAGCTGGAGCTTTCACAGGCTGACATTGCTGTCACATGCGAAAAGGCCTTTTACTCCCCCTCCCTGCCCCAGCCTCTGTTATAGAGGGCTGCTTTTATAACCTTATTAGAGGCTCGTCTTGCAAGGCCTTTGGGGGCTATTGGGCTTGATAAAACATCATATAAATTGGAGTGGCTGTTGAGTTTGGAGCCCTTCTTATTAGACAATTGTGTTTGCAATTAGGGATTTCTTTCTCTTACATGCACAATATGTTTTTTTTTTCCCTTTGCAAGATGGCTTAAAATGCCTGCCATGTGCTGATAAGCTCTGTGCTAGACCTTTTGTCTTCTGCTGCGTGTTTGCAGCCCAACATGCACAATGGTGAGGTAGATACAACTCCCCAAATCCACTGCCAGTCATAAAAAAGCTGATCCAGGACGGTGCTTGTTCTCCCCAGGAGCTGTGGGGATGTTCAGAAAATTCAGTAATTCAGATGCTTGTTGAACACTGCCAAACGTGGAATTATTTGGTTTATAGATGGCCTCAGGAGGCTGAGAAGGTAGATTAGCAAGGCAGGAGTGCTGGCAGAGGGCAATGCCAGCTGGCTCTTGTGGGCATGGGACCTCCTTGGGAAGAGGCCTGGCCATGGGGAGGATCCCACAGAGCCAGGGGAACAGGAGTGAGGAGCAGGAGGCACTGAAAGGCTCCCAGGCCAGTACCACCCTCGTCAGAAATAACTGCAGAGCCACAATGAGATTTCTGGTTACCCTTTCTTTACTTCTCTTGGCCTCTTCATTTACATCATGAATTAGACCTGATCCTAATGGGGTTGCAGAGTTCCCCCCATCCCCTCACCACAAAAGGGTACAAGAAAAATAAAGAAGCCAAGCTTATCAGAGGTTATCATCTCTTGGGATGAGTTCTTAGGGGTCTGAAGTAATTTCTTATCTCTTACAAGCCTACAACTGCCTGGGAAGCAGGCCTTGCTGATGCTTGCAGATTTTGAAGGGTGGAGGAGAGTTGGGTAATGTTCTGATCCTTTTTAAAGAAGAGCAGGAGATAAAGTTTACTCTGGAGTGTGTAACATGCTCCAGCACTCTTGTCCTCTGGTAGTGGCCTGTGCTAAAAGCACATCAATAAAATTGCTGATGCTGCTGTTAAGTAACAAGGTAATTACCAAGGATGGGGAGGGGAACAGAACTAAAAATCTGAAATGGTAGTTAATGCCTTTCCCATTAAGTTTCCAGCCTTAAATACATGGCTTACTGCATCTCTAACTTTCACTGCTATAAAATGGTACAAATTGCAGACTTAAGAGATCATTAGCAAAATATACAACGGATTTATCTTCATGAATAAAAATGATGCAGCACAGAGCTTTTTCTTTTGTGGGTAGGCAGATGCAAGTCAAGACAAGAAAGACCCTGCTCCCAGGTATTGTTTAAGAGCAGCAAATCCAAAGGTTTGTGCTGTCTGTGTGGTTAAAGCTGTCTTAACCTCCTTGATGTAAATAGTTCTTAAGATAAAAGATGAAGCTCTTCCGAGAATATTTTGTCATTCCCTGGTGACAAATCAAGGAAATGTTTTGTGCTGATTAAGTCACTGTCAGCAGGTCAGCCATCTCGGGGAACTGATTTAGAAGCCTCTTAAATAAATCACCTCTTTTTCTCACCCCTGCCCATTCCTCACTCAGCTCTGTACCTGCCCTGGAGATGCAGGTGGGGCTCTGCTGTAACCTCTGCTGTGACCCTCCCCTCACCTCTGGGGAAGCTTGAGCAGCAGAATCTGCAGGAGCTGCTGACTCCCAGCTCCACTGCAGACCAGCTCCTGCAGAATGAAAAGGGGAAAAAATGTGTTCCCATGGTGGAGGTTTGGGGTTTTCTGCCCTTATATTACTTGGGGCTATTCAGGTTTCAGACTGCATCCAGCTTTCAGATGCAGTGAAACTGTGCAGGTTCTCATTCCAGAATGGTTGGAAAAGTATCCTGATTATCCTTTGAGTGTCTTGTTCTCCCTGGCAAGTCTGGAAACCAAGTGCCTCTCCTCTGTGCCTTGTCTCCTCTCTGGTAATGACAGAATGTGCATGAGCTGGGCTGTCTGCAGGATGCCTCTTCCAGGTTGTAATTTCACAGCTACCCTGGGCCTGGGTGCCCTGCTTGTGTCTGTGGTTGTGACTCCTGGGCTGTGCTTGTCTTCCTGTCATCCCAGGGCAGGCACAGCAAGCATTTGCTGGCAGTAAAACCCCCCTGGCTCCTGCCAAAGGAGACTCAGAGCTTCAGTCTGAAGGCTGAGGGGGCTGTGCAGTCACCTACAGTGACCTCAGACAGCGTCAGGAGAGGGAAGGGTGAGGAAAGGACTGTGTCAGAGACCTGGGGGATTTTATTTCAAGACATTAACCAAGCATAAATTCTTTTATCATCATTAACATTTTCAGTCCAGAGCTGAACAGATCCAGGAGCTTTAGACCAGATCAGGGCTCTGTATCATCTGGCCATTACAGCTTTTGATACTGAGCCAACTTCATCCTATCTCTTTGGCTAACAAGAATCTGAGAGGCTTTTGCTCTGTTTTCAAAGAGGATGAGATGTATCACCAGTGCTCCAGCTTTCCTTTTCTCCCATTTCCTAAACCAATAAATATTTCTCATAGATGGGCCTAATAGTCTAAGCATAACCTGGCAGCTCATAAAATATTTCCTTGCTTTAATCAGAATCCTGAAGCAAACAAGGAGGGAAATAAAAAGCCAATAATATGCTTGGTTGTGTGCACAAAAGTAGAATGAAATATATGAAGCTGGTAATGGCTCTGCTGTCACATCTTAAAAACATTTGCTTTGACTCGCATAAGTGTCAATTCCGTTTGCACTTGACACATTATACCATGGATAAAGCTGCTGGCTTTTAAAATCAGGTCTTTAAAGGAATGCAGAGATACTTTAAGTAGCTACTCTGTATTGTTGGGTAATGATGTATGTAGCAGAGAAAGCTTTTTCTCTAAAAGCACAACTTTTAGGCTGCAATTTTTTTCTGCTGTGTCTCTGCATTAGGGAAGGAGCCCAGAAGCTCATCCTCTGTCATGATTAAAGGCAGATCACTTTAGCCAAGGTCACAAAAAGTTGGACCTCTTGGCCATTTGCTGGGGAGGTGTGCTCAGCCAGGCTTTCTTCCCAGCTCCTGGGCAGCCTGGCTGGGAGGAGAGCAGAGGAGCTGGAGGCTCTGTCCTGGGATTGAAAATCTGTTAAACCTGTTCACTGAGTATCCTTGTGCTTAGATCTCCTGAAAAGCAAATGTCACTCCCTGCCCCAAGCCCAAGATCACAGAAATCTGGTATTCTTACCCAGGAACAGCTTTTAGTTTCTCCACTTGGATTCCAGCTGACCAGCAGCCTCCTACCACCCAGAGATCTTTCCTAACTCTCTCCCCAAGATGACCAAGTCAAATGAAATCCTCCTGTCTGCATCCTCCACCCTACCTGCCATCTTCTCATACTCCACCTTTGCCTCCTTTTGGTCCTGAACATTCTACATTTCCTTTCTGTCATCAAATCTGATGGACCAACAGAACTTCTTTCACACTGGGGTCATATCTGTCCTAGGCTTGTTCACGTTTTTGTGCCAGCCCTTTCTCTGTTTATCATGAGAGCACGTGGTAGGCCTAACATCCCTGCCTAAATGCACCACTGGCCCTTTTCTGGCTGTGCTGCTCATTTCCTTCATAGTTTCACTCTGTTTGCCCTCTGGTACGTTTTTCCTTTATCCCTTCCTAGAACTTTTTAGGTTTTCTACTCCTCTTCCCGTTTCACTCCTGCTGCACAACACGAAGTGGTCCCTGTGCTGATGCTCTACTTCCATTTCTGCTTGTGCATTGCTCCTCCACTCACCCAAGTCCCTCCTGGAGGAACAGTCCTTCCAGAGGCACAGCCCACAGCTCCAGACCTTCATTCCAGCACTCCTCTTTGAGCCACCTCTGCTTTCCTTCTCTCTGGGCTGGAGAAATCCTATTAAAGGGCACTCGAGTGCTGCGGGGTCACAGCATCCACTGCCATGGTGCAGCTGGGTCACTTCTCTACTATCCCGGATCTCTCCTGAGCAAAAAACTCGAGGCAGGGAGCTGCAAGTTAATGCACCTTGCTCTGGGCAAGGCAGTTTACCTTACAGCTGCTTCTCACGACTTCACAACCCCTAATTTTCTTGTCCTACTGCCTTGAACTTTATTTACTCTTGGGACAATTGGAGGAGATGGCTTTGAGTGTTTTTCAAACAAGAACAGCAAGAGCTGGGCTGGAACGTGTGAATTGCTGAGAGCCTTAAGTGACAGCTGCTGTACTTGTGACCCTTGGGTGAGGAAATTAGAGGCTATGAAACCTTTAGAAAGGCTTTCTGCCACATTATTTACTTTGCCCAAGTTCCCTAAGGCTCGCTCAGAAATGTGCTTCTGAGGACTGCTCAGTGCTCACATGTTTACAGTGCAATGGAGTTAAAAGCACTTGGGATTTGCCTCGCTGCTGGAAAAGCAGGGTGGGAAGCCTTGAAGGCTTTTTAAACAGGATTAAAGCTTTTAGTACTCGGAGAATAGGAATGGGAGGGCTTTAGCCACACTGTTGTTTGATCAGTGGGAAGGGGGTTTCCATCCCCAGGATTAGCTGTTATCCTGCTCCAAGGGCAGCCTCATGACGTGTGGGAGGATAAATAGATCTGGACTTTTCCGGTGATATTTTTCTCTGTAGGCAGCTTTAGGATTTCCAAACTGAGCCTTCTCCCATCAGAGAGGGCAGCAGTCCCTGGATAAAAAAGAGGGACCAAGTTCAGAGAGGCTTTAAACAGGGATTTGGTCTTCATAATACCAGTCCTCCTCTCTCTGCAGATTTCTGCATTTTCTTGGAGGGCTCCAGCCCTCCAGGTAACTCTTATAACTTGCCCTGTGGATGGAGAGGATATTTTTCTTCCCAATCAGAAATCCTGGGGAGGATCTTCTATTCCTCCATGATGAGAAACATCTTTGAACTTAACATCATGTTCCTTGGGAAGAAGCTTTCCTTGGGGAATGTGCTGGTAACTAAATTCCAGGGTCAAAGCCCTTTCTGAACATCAAGGTGGTGTTTCAGTCTTTTTCCAAATCAGCTCTGAGGGAGCGAGTTTGGGATATTCCTGGTGCCAGATTTATAAAATAAAATCTGGGAGATGGAGTCTGATTCCTTGCCCTGCCAGTGGCTCTGTGACCTTGAACAAGTCCTGACCGTAATGGAGGTGGCTGAGATGTGAGTTTGAAATGTTTTTGTCAACAAAAAGTGATTACATAGGCACAGGAAAAATAAATAAATAAGTGATCCAGGAAAATCTGTAATTTTTTTTTATCTACCAGTACCTGGAAGAAAAAAAAATTCAAGGAAACTTGGCTGGAGTCCCTATTCACTTAATCCTTTTCTCCTTGACAAATGCTGCAGATTCTGTATGCTGGAGGATATTCTTCAAGAGAAGCCTGGCTGTTAGTACATTAAGAGGCAATTTAATATTGAATGCACACTGAAGAAGCAGAGCTCTTGACTAGAAAGCAAACAGGACTAGAAAGGGGATACAAATAAACAGAGCAAGCACCAACCTTTTCCCAAGTCTCACCTTAAATTCCCTTTTAAATAAAAGTAAAGCTGATTCCAGCATTTCCCACTCTAGGAACTCCTGCTACTTTGTCACTGTAAAGATGCAAACCAAGCTGAACTCTGAAACACTCCTCAGGTGCTCTGGTGTGTTGCTGACATCCCTGTGGCCACGGGTCCTTCTCCTCTCAGCACCAGCACAACTGGGTGGGATTCTTGCTGTCCTGGCAAGCCAAAAGCCTCAGGTTCTCCCCACCATTTTCTGCTGCCTAATTCATACGTGGGATTTGCTGTTTTACTTTAGAGCACCTATTTCCTGCGAGGTGGTTTTCCAACAGATTGGGGTGAGGGGAGAGTTTGCAGCGCAAATATTGAAGCGCACTGTGTCAGGGTCAGAGATAAGGGAGCATCTGCCTGGCCCTTCCCATGGTGGCTGCAGGGAACAGCTGGGTAAACCCAGCTCACACTCATCAGGCAGGATCAGAGCTGATTTTCTTCTGCTCTCAGCAAGAGGAGCTGAAATCTGAGCTGCTTTCAGGGCTGAAGATGCTCTTGGTTCAACAAGTAATGCAAAGCTGAAAACCTGGGGTACAAGAAGGTGCAAGCTGGCTGGGAAAAATTCTGAATTGCAGTGGTTTCCTTGCCTGAGTTCTGATTTGTGGGTACTAAAGCTACCCCGAAATCTCCTCGTCTCTGCAGCAGACAGACACAGCACTGTGATGGAGACACTGCTGATTTTGGGGGCTCATGGGGTGGCCCCTGGCTGGGTGTCTGGGCTATCCAGAGATGCACTGATTCACACTTCACTCTCCCAGCCAGCGTCTCCCACCCAGCACTTACCCTTCCAATCGTTTCCAAACTTCATTTTGCAAAACCTCTCCACGTGCAAAGGTATCCAGTGCTGTCCTGACATCCCTTCTCCCTGCAGGAAGCCTTAAGCAGCTCCTGCAAGGGCAGGCAGTGACTGAAGCCATGGCCTTGCCAGAGAGTGCCTGGGCTCCCTAGACACATGGAGAGGGCTCCACTCTGGGCCGTGTTTGGCACTTTTGAGCTCTGTGAAGTGCAGGAGAGTTGTCTCCTATCCAAAGATGTGTTTCACCACTGCAGAACAAGCAGTGACTGTCATGGTGTGACATCTGGGGACAGGTTCTGGCTTCTCTGCCACTCCATGTGACTCTGTGGCACTGCAGCTGCCTCGAGCTTTTCCATCTTTTCCCCATCCCCTTCATTGTTAGTCTGTAGCTGGGAAAGGATGGACAAGCTTGTGGAGACTGGATCAACCTCTGCTTGTGATGGGAATAGGTAGAGAAATGGGCCTCCCCTTCAGGTGCAGAGGCAGGGCAGAATTCCTTTAGCAGAAGCAAACTCCTCTGAGGACAGTGCCTTTCCCTCTCCCCTCCTGCCTGGGAGCAGATAGAAATTGTCCCACCGTGCTCTGTGGGTTTAACTTCATTACAAAAAGTGTTCCTGCTGAAAGCCAATGTCCTTCACAGGTGCTTGGGGAGAAAAATGGCTCTGGAATAGCCCATCTGGTGCATGATTTTGATTACTTCCCTCTCCCCTCTCCCTGCCCTCATTACTAAGAAATGCCCAAATGCTGTTAACAGTCCATTCCCATAATAACAGTGCTGCTTCATCAGGGGCAGCCTCCACCACAGGAGAAAGCAAAGCAGCTTTTTTTCCTTCCTGTGGAGATGGGGAAGGAGGAAATTGTGTTGGGAAATTGTGTTTGGATGCAGAGGAGGGCTTGAGAAGGGAAGAAGAGCCCTGGGGCTGCTGTTCTCTCGGGGTGATGGGCCAGCAGGTTCAGAGCAAAACCACTGAGATAACACCACTGCCTTTGGTCACCCACGTGCCCCAGCGAGGCAGATCAGTGTCCTCTGCCTGGACAGAGCTGTAAAGCTCCCCAGCTGTTCTGGGGACATGACATGATCTCTTCCTCAGAGAAATGTAGTGCTGGCCTTGAAAAAACCCAGTTATGTTTGGGTCTGGAATAGCAGATGTCTGAAAGCCACTCAGACGGGCCAGCAGTGATTTTGAAACTAGCAGAAGTGAAGATATGACTAAGAGGAAAGATATGACTAAATGAGGAAATTAGTTGCCCTGCAAAACACTTCTGCTGCAAAATCAGATGCCAGTTAAGTTGCTGCATTCTTTGCTTGTGTTCCAAAATTTCAGTTTCTTCCTGCTCACTCCTCATGCTCCCAGCATGACCACACCGTGCCCTTTTGCTTGGCACTGTGACCTTTTATCCCTGGCCACTGTCTGGATATTTGTGCTGCCCAAGAAATCTGTCTCTTGGTCAAGCAGAACTTCAGTGTAGGGGGAAGGAAACAGTAAATAGTGGGGAGATATTTCTGTTTGTTTTCTCCTGATTTGCCGCTCTTTAAATCTCCCTGCCTGGCTTTTGGATAGTCATTGAGACAACTTGGCCTCTTCTTCTCTGCATGAATTACCAATAAAATAAAAGAGACCTTTTCCTGGGTCCCTATTGTCTTTTGTTCTTATTCCACAGCAGAAGTGAGTGTCTTTCAGGAGCCTTGTTCCCTTTACAGAAAAGTTAGCAGGGCTTTCAGTACCACTTGCATCTAAGGCACTCAGCAGCATGGAATATGGACTCACATTGGTAGTTCAAAAAGCAGCTTCTACAGTTGATTTAATGTCTTTATGGAGGAGGCAACAGAGACAGAAGTGGTGAGGAGCCATTGGAGTCAAATCGTGCTTGTCAGGAAGACAAGCTGAATTTCTCTCCCACAGTGTCATCACTCTTTGGTTTATGAGAAGCTCTCTGAGTTGGCTCTCCTTTGCCTGGCTGGCAGGAATCTTTATTTCATTCTCTCCCTGGCTCTCCCCTTTGGTGCTCAGCCCTTGCTAATGCTCCACAGCTGCTTTAGGGCTGCACGTCCCCTCACACCTGGACTTCAGCACAGACTGGTTTTTTAAAGCTCTAGCAGCCAGATGTGCCACACAAAGCTGGACTTAAGCTGCTGCTGTGTCCAAGGGTTCCCTCAGAGAGCCCTGCCAGTCCTTGTTCCCTTGCAGCAGAGTGATTCTCAGGGCAGCCTGGTGTGGGTGCCACCTCCCCACCTCAGAGCTGTCACACAACTGCAGAGGGACCAGCCTGAGGTTGTGGCTGTTCCACCCACAAACCCAACAGGAGCCGCCTCCCAAGGCTGTTTGGAGGCTCCTGTGCAACCCACCACCAGCACCACTTCCACCAGTGCAGGTCCCTGATGAATTTCCAAGCCCATTCTGCACCTGGGGCACTTTCTCCAGGCAGGATTAGTGCCTGTACAGCAGTGCTGGAAGAGGAGCAGCCTCAGCCACCCACCCCAGGGAATGTCCCTCTGAGGACACAGAGCCCAGCCCAGCAGGGCACAGCTCAGTTCCTGCTGTGCTAAAGGTTTGGCTCTGCCTTCAGCCCGTGCTGGGGATCATGTGCTCTCAGGACTGCCCCAGGAAGGCAGAGGCAGCTACAAAGAAAGGTGCTGGTGATGAGGATGAGGAAGGAGAAGGTTTGGCTTGATAAAATCCTGGCATGTTGAGCTCTTTCCATAACAGGTACAGGGCCAGTAGTACCCCTGGCAGATCTCTTGATGCATTCAGAGGCCCCACCAAGGGATTTCCTGCATTATTTTCAGATGGGACATGTTTCTGGCATTCTCTTCACAGGCATGGCTGGGCAGAGCCAGCTGCACAGACAGCAAGAGGAAATCTCCTATTTTGGAGTGGCGTGATGTCATTACACAGTGGGCAGGTCAGAGGGACAATAATGTGTGTGGACAGCAGCCAAGACATGCTGGAAAGGAGAGCAGAGCAAATATTTGAGAGACTTGTTCTCTAGCACAGCCTCTCAGGGCCAGGGCTGGCACTTACCTTGAGTACTGCAGGGTTCAAGTTTATTCATTGTCAAGTTAATCCAGCCAAGAGGAGAAGAGCTGGGATATGTGAAAATGGAAAAACCAGCCATTATTTTCTAAAGGAGCCTGTAAACTTGTTACATGCTTAAGTGCACACAAGGGCTCAGATCCTTTCCAGCTAAAAATCAGTAGAGCCACCAATTATCAGGGGAGAAAACTTTATCTTGTTCCTGCCCTGCTTTCCACAGCTGCTGTCCTGTGGCCAGCTGGTGACAAATTCCAGGTCCTGGTCTGCCAGCTCCCACATCTTGAATCCAAATCATGTGTCCTGGTCCCCCCAGAGCAGTGCTGTGGAGAGGCCAGTGGGGACAGGGAAAGGACAGCAGGAGGAGAGGAAGGAATGAGCTCATCTGCTTCTTAAAGCTGTAAAACTGCCAGAAACCACTGGAAAATCCCAGTTCCTCTAAGGCAGCTCCACATGGGAGTGCTGCTCACTTCCCTGTGCCCTCCTGCCCTCCCCAAGCTCATCCCAGGGGCTTCCCAGGAGGATGCAGCTCCAAGAGCACCCGGCACACGCTGTCCCTGTTTGATGGCTGTCACTGCAGTGAAACAAATCTCCTTGTTTCGGTTCCCTGACCTTCAGCAGCCAAATCATTGACTGGCATTTCCTACTCTCCCCTCTCCCCTACACTGGCAATAACTGTGTGCACATAAAAGCTTAGGGAATGCTGATCAGGATAAATGTAATGGTGTTTCTAGCCCTGTGAACACATGCTTTATGACTATTGTGAGGTTTGGGGTGGGGTTTTTTTTGGTGGTTTTTGTTTTCTAGAAAGAAAAAGTCCCACAGGGTTTTTGTTCACGTAATTGTGTTAAGCAAATTTGAAATATTTGAAAGCTTTTAAGTGCCTGTTATATATACATCCAAGGTTTGTCTTGGAACATGCTAGGTTGCAATAGACATTTTCCAATTAAGTGAAACAGCAGTGAGGATAATGGGTTTATGGAAATGGAAGAGCCATGCTGGAGGGAGATGGAAAGCCAGAAAGCATTAATCTTAATAGGATCCTTTTTCTTTTTTAGCTTTGCTTTTTTCGAAAAACTTTTTAAAAATTTCCCTAGGCATGTCCCTGGTTCTGCAGTGGCACGTTATGTATCTAGAGAATCTCTTCCCCTTTTTTTCCTCATTTACTCCAAATTACTCTCTCTTTTTTTTTATCCTTTCTCTCCAAGAAATCATCTGTGCTACCCTTTCTCCAGTGATAGAGGCTTGTGCACACATCCAGTCATCTGTCACTTTAACTGAGCATGCAGTGTGGGAATGGGAATTCACAGCCTTCTGCTCTGGAAGGCAGAGTAACCCTCCAAAGAGCCAAACCCTCCCTCCCTCTGCCTCTCAGAAAACCTCTGGGAGAGCTCTGGGCTCTGGTCCAGTCCTGCAGCCCAGTCACCTTGGGCCAGGCTCCTCCCTTCTCTAGGGTGAGTAAATCTGGAGTAAATGCTTCACTTCCCAGTGAAATAAGCAGGATCCAGGGTGGGATCAGTGCCTGGGACTGGCATCTTTCTGTGCTGCTCTGATTTTCGTGCTGTGCCTTGCTGGGGCAGTCCCTGGGGGCTGGAGCAGCCCAGGGGGGGCTGAGCTCTGCTGAGGGGCTTTCCCTCTTTGGGAGGAGTCGCTGGGATCAAAGGGGGATTTGATAATTTACAGCCAGAAATCAGGACTCTGAGTCCCCAGCCAAACCTGCTGGTAGTAACTGGAGCTTGAAGAACGGAGGCAACTTGTGGGTTGTACATGACACATCCTTCAGAGGGATGGCTGTGCCATCTCCCAGGACAGGTGCTGGGCTTAGCCCACCCCTTCCCTGTGCCTGTCACCCCTCCCACCATTTCTGACCTGATCTGTGACACTTCCCCATGCCAGCTCTCCCTCCTGGTTCACCTGCATTGTGTGAACACCAGCACAGATTCCTGTGAGATGCTGGATTTGGAACAACCACCTTGAGTCTGCATGGATGCTTTTAATTCCCTTCCTACCCCTGGCTGTAAAAGTGGACTGTGTTTCTTTAAATGCACTCACTCCTTTACTACTGCTGCTTTGCAGGAAACAATGCTTAGATCTTTAATCTGAAAAAAAAAAAAAAGGGGGGCTTAGGCTCCCCTACTGTATTTTCCTCTGCCCAAATCAGAAGGGTTGGAGCCTTAGACACCTCAAAGATCTCCCTAAGGGTAGTTGCATTTCAATAGTGAATGAAGGGATATATATATATAAATAGATATATAAAACATTCAGGTTAGATAGGCTTCTGCATGGGAAGAACCCCCAAGGAACCACATAATTCCACTCTATTGAGGTTCTAATGCTGCACCTGTCAAGACAGTGTCAGTGTGATCTCAGAGCAGGGCACTGGGGAGAGTGTATTGATCCCATCTGGATACAGAGCACAGCATCCTCTGCATCCTTTATGTCTAACACAGCAGTCCTTGCCCAGCTTCCCCCCTCCTCTAACAGCAAAATCTTTCATCCACGAGCCAAAGCAAAACGACTTCACCAGCTCTGATGTCCTGGGGAAATGTGTTGGGCCTCTGCCATGAGTACAGAGGCTCCTTCCACACCCAGAAGCTTTCAGGCAGTGAGCAGGATTAAGACACGCAGCCCTAGGCTTTGCTGTGACCTTTGGGTATTTAAACAGTCTTGGCCTGGCTTCATGAATATGAGCAGATTCCTGTCTGCTTTCCAGCCCAGCTCTCTCCCTGCACGGATATACTTGAAAAAGCAGGTCTTAAATGGCTCTCTTGGAAAAGTAAAAAATAGTACCGCAAGTGATAATCAGACTTTATGACTTTATTTCCCCAAGATATTCCGTTTCCCTCTGTTTTCCAGCCCGTTTTATGGTTACTCTCAGTGCAGTTTTTCTTTAGCTCTAAAACCCCTGCATTTGTGTGTGTGTGTGTGTGTGTGTGATGGTTTGAAAGGCTTTCTCCGGGCTGTTGTCCCACTAGAGGGTACTGCTGCTACACCAGCCGCGGGCATTCCGGGCTGTGCCGGGTTCGCAGCGCGTCCTTGCCTCTGGGAGCAGGCTGTTCCCTGTCAGCACAGCCTGCCCGTGCTCAGTCCTGCTGCTGCCCTGCTCCAGCAGCCACCCGGCTGCCTTGCTTTTGCCTGTGCAGGGGCCCAGGAATGCTGCAGGGCCGTTTTGGCCTCTCCTGTTTTCACCTCCTTGGCCGCACCACACTCTGAAATGTGTAATTTGGGGAATTTGACCCACTGGGGAGCTGAGGTTGGTGCCAGCTCCAGGGATGTTGTGGAGAGCCTCACACACCACAGCACAACATTTTGATTTCGAAATGCTCCCGTTGGTACGTGGTGCTGAGCTGAGGGGTAGAGTTTGGGCGCTCTTGGTTTTAGGGCTTGCTGTTGGGGTGAGGAAACAGAGAAATTTTCCTGGCCACACTCTTTTAGGCAGGAGATCAGACCCTGTGGTCTATTCTGGCCTTGAACTCTGTGTGTGTGCGTAGCTGTTGATGGATGGGAGGCTCCCTTAAGAGCAGATTTATTTGGCTTTCACGTTGAGAGGCTGCAAAAGCAGCTTTGGGTAGGGCTGGACCCCTCCTTTCCCCTCCATGCCTGAGTGCCCTCTCCATTTGCAGCAGGCAGCTGCCCGAGGCAGGCAGGATGCAGCACATGCTGTGCTTGATGTGGCTCTGGGGGCTGCAGTCTCTGCAATGGCCCAGGCAGCAGGCTGGATTTTAGCTTTTCACCCGAGGAAAAGCCCCAGGTTCCTTGCCTGGTATGGAACTCTCGCTCCCCTGTCCCCTTCACACCTCCCTGCTCTGCAGAGCCGCTGGGATTTCCACCCCTGCCTGCTGCTCTCTCTTTTGAGCATGCTCCTGCTGCTGCCTGTTCTCACTGATTAAATGAGCAGGCAGGAATTACAGTCAATCATCCATCACCCGAGCCACTGTTCCCTTGACCCAGTCAGGTCAACATTTTTCTTTCCCAAGCCATTTGTAGCAGAGAGAAACCCGGCGAGAGTTTTCTGGCAGGGTGATTCTCCTTCCTGAAAGAACCAGCTACACAAAGTGGTGTCTTCAGGGCAACGACAGCCACAACTCAGCACTTGTGGTTGGTTGCAATAAAAGAGAATAAAACATCATCTTCTTCTTTGTGTTGGCATTTGGAGCCATAAATCCCTAATGTGGACCGTGAAAGGCAATGTCACTGTCCCAGGAAAGGGAATGTCACTGTCCCATGAGAGGGAAGGCCACTGTCCCAGGAAAGGGAATGTCACTGTCCCAGGAAAGGGAAGGCCACTGTCCCAGGAAAGGGAATGTCACTGTCCCAGGAAAGAGAATGTCACTATCCCAGGAAAGGGAATGCCACTGTCCCAGGAAAGGGAAGGCCACTGTCCCAGGAAAGGGAATGCCACTGTCCCAGGAAAGGGAATGCCACTGTCCCAGGAAAGGGAATGCCACTGTCCCAGGAAAGGGAGTGCCACTGTCCCAGGAAAGGGAATGTCACTGTCCCAGGAAAGGGAATGCTACTGTCCCAGGAAAGGGAATGTCACTGTCCCAGGAAAGGGAATGTCACTGTCCCAGGAAAGAGAATGTCACTGTCCCATGAAAGGGAATGCCACTGTCCCAGGAAAGGGAAGGCCACTGTCCCATCCAGTCTGTCTTAGGTCCTTCACAGCTCTTTGTACATGCTGCCCACAGGTGTCTCCTGTGAGTGCTGTCCAACACAGGCCAGGGGATAATTCAAGACAATGAATGCTCAAAGCATTTGATCCTCTTTGGCTGGATCCATGGGCTGTGGATCTTGCAAAAATCCTGGTGGTGGTTGGGATATAGTTGTTCCTGGAAGCATCAGTAGAGCTGGTTCCTTTTCAGAAAGGGGTTAAGGAAGGACGTCCATGAAGTTGGAGAGGAAATTATACCCTAAAACCCAGCTAAACCTTCTCTCTTCTCACAGATTGAGGTAGCAGAGGCTCTGATGGGAGGAGCACTCCCTGTGCTCCAGGAGTGGAAAGGAAGTTGGGGTGACAATTAGGAAGGGGAAAACAGAAAACAGCCTACAAAGGGGAGTAACACCACTGTGACTAACTGTTCCTCTTGGAAAACCCAGAGAAAGTAATCTAGCAGCTCAGAATTACAGTAAATGACAGGCCTGGCTTAGTGTGGCTGCTGAGTGCTCCCAGCCTGCATTGATTTCAGAACCAGGCTATGAATTGCTGCCAGGCAATGAGCTGGCTGATGGCTGAACCCTTACGTCCTCCCCTGGACCCCATCCCTCTCTTTGTCCCAGTTCCCATCAGAGGCTGTGGCTGCCATCAGTCAGTCCAGCTGAGCGCGGAGTCGACTCCCTTTTATCCCTGCCTAAATCCAGAGGAATTTCACTCTAACAGCCCTTCCAAGCTTGCCTCAGGAGCTCCTTTTTCTCTGCCACTCCTGGTCATTATTCAGAATGTTCCTGAGAGCAGCAGGGCATCTTGGAGCTCTGCTGGAAGGAGGAATCTCGATGTCCTTCAGCCAGCCCCAGACACGCACGCCGAGGGCAGCCTGCTGAGCATCTCCACCTTGCTGTCCCCTTGTTCCTTCCAGCTGGGAGCCGATCAATCTGGGAGCTGGAGAGGAACATCCCAGCCCACCTCATCCGTGAGGCCTCTCCTGAGAGCTGTTGTGCAAACAAAGGGCTGTTTGTTTGTTTGTGCAGCCCGGAGCAATTAGGACGTGCTGAACTCTGTGTTTGTCAGGCAGCTCCCGAGGACAGAGTTTGAATCCTGCCACAGCCGGGGTCAGCTGGGTCTGGCAGCCCCGGGTTTGAGAAGCAGCAGCTTCTCAGCACCAAGAGCTCCCTGATGGAGAGGTTTGGAGAGGGAGGATTAGATTGCTAATCAGGAGGTGTCTGCTGCCCGTGTTGGGGTGGCTCGGTGCTCAGTGTGACTCATTCCTGCTCAGGTTAGCAGCCTTGGGGACAGGCAGTGCAAACAGACAGGACTCACTCCTAATAATGCTTCATCCCTCTCATGGATGAGCTCCAGTCCATGAGATGTTCCCAGCCTCCAGCTGCACTTTGTTCAGCTACATGTCTGCAGGATTGGCTCTGTCCTCCAGCTTCTCTCCTCTGATTCTCCCTTGTTCTCTCCAAATCATGCTGTGCCATGCAGCCATTTCGCTTCCCTGCTTTATGTGCCTTTGCTTACCCCGTGGGACTTTTGGTGTGACAGTCTCAGCTCTTTGCTCCAGGTAGGGAAGTTAATGGTGAAACACACAGAGCAAAACCAGGAGGGAACCACTGAGAAAGAGCAGCTCTCGTGGGCCATCAGACAGTGAAGGATCCAGGATGGGCTCACAGGAGACCAGCAGGGATGGCTGGGCTTTGCTGGAGGTCTGTTTGAGCCAGCTTGGAGGTCTGGAGTGGGGACAAGGCTGGTGGTGTGGCTGGAGAGTTGGCCCAGCAGGGACAGATGGAGCAGGGAGAGAGGCAGGGGAAGACAAGTTGCTGCTCGATTGAGCTTGGCCAGGAGGACTTTGGAGGGGGACATCAAAGAATAGGTTTAAGGCTAGGGGATAGTCATGGGACAACAGCATTTGGGGCTCTAAATAGAAATCCCAGAGCGTGGACAGGAAATCCTCCTTAGGAAAAAGCATGTGAGGGAAGGGGAGATGAAACTGCCGGAGATGGATAATGTACCTACAGGGATGTTTGCTCCTGCTTCCACTGGGTGCTGAGATGAGGGGAGAGGAGCAGCCTCACAGACCCACAGGAACCTTGGCAGCTCTGTCAGGACCTGTGCCTGTCGTTCCCTCCCTGTGGGCTGACGGAAATCAAGTGACTTGTGATAGTTCCCCCAGTTACCACAGAACAGCTTAAAAATGGAGCTGTGTCAAATCCAGCGTGTGCTGTCGCTGTGTCTGCAGAGCTGTTTGTTTGCCTGATGAAGGGGAAAAATAATGTGAAGCTGGAGATGAAACTAAGCTGAGAAAAGATTTATTTTTTTTTCTTTTCCCTCTCAGCCTTTCCGGGATCATTCCAGTAGGTGCCAGTCTCACCTTGTGGAACAGGGGAGGATGGAAACTGCCAGTAATTCTGCACAGAAATATGAAAAAATACTGCACGAGAGGGGGTGGGTGGAGAAATGAAAGCCTATAGGAAAGATCTCTGCTCTCTGGGATGCTCACTTCAGTTCTTCCTCCCTACTCAGCAAAGTTTATCTTGGGCTCAGCAGCACGAACCAGTCTCCCCCTCCCCTTGTTCTTTAATTAGTGTGCAGTAAAGGAAAAGGTGTTGGGGAAAGGAAGGGGAAATGGGATATTGTGTTTGGATGCCCCAATGGGTAGGAAACTGCATGGTTTCCAAATATGATAGTTAATGCTTAATCTGACAGGCTGTCTCTTATCAACAGGCTGGATGTGAGTCCCCATTACATGATAATGGAATTCTATATGGGGACCACAGGAGACCCGGTTCCATTCAATTAACTCACAAAACAGCAAACCTCTGAAAGCACCTTTGTCTTCTCTTCTCCCCACCTCTTTCTCTCCTTTTATTTTGTTACCCTGAGAAAATGAGAGAGTGAATATTTCCATTTTGTTTTGCAGAGGATTAGCACCAAGTAATAGGATTAATATCCCAAGTTGTGTGGCAAATGGAACATTGTTAATAGGGTAATTATTAGAGAATTATATGGAGGGGCAAAAAAATTAAAAGCAGTTGAAAGAAAAGCATCCCTGTTTTGGAGAGACTGCCATTTCTGTGCAATAACCAGCTGCTGACCTGCCTGTTCTGGGTCAGACTTCTTTATTTCTCAGCCTTGCTCTGCCTCTGGGATTGACTTCCCCATCAGCACAGGGCAGGAAGCAATTTCAGAGGCTGGAAATGCTGGATGCAAAGAGCATCTCCTCCAGTGACAGCTCCAGGGACTCTGAGAGAAAAAGGAAGGTGAAGGATATTCACCATTGCACCTGGTATCCCAGGGATGTGAACAGGCTTCTGCTCAGGGTGAGCAACTCCATCCCTCCCTCATCTCACTCTGCTTTCTTTGCCTTTGCCCATGGGCTCTGCCCACAGCCATGGTTGTGAGTCTGAGGGGCTGTGTCCTCTGGGAGTGTTTGGTTTGGGCACTGGTGGCTCTGTAGGACGTGCTGGAGAACTTTGTATGAGCTTGCAGAGCCAAATGGAACTGGCAGAAATCCTGCAGAGGCTGCGAGCCAGAGGTGAACTGGTTGTGTGCCACTGCCAGCAGGTGTAGGACAGGCTCCTTCTGCAAACCAAAGGTGGAAAGGCCCAGGGCTCTGCTAGGAAAGCACAGAGTCCTCAGGAAATTAAAGCACATTTATTTGTTTCCCAGGCCCTCAAGGAGGGACTCTTGGCAGACAGGTTTCAGCAGCAGCAGCAGCACAATTGATGCAGGGAGATTTTTTCTGACATCTGTCTGAGAGAGTCTCCTTATGCTCTGCATAAATCCATCTCTCCTGGGCCACAAACAAAAGCCATCCACAGCACTGGATGCTTCCAGGACAGGGGACTGGCACCAAGGGCTTGCTGCCTGAGAGGTATTATCTCTCTTGTTTCCAAATCCCTGGAGGTATTTAGGCCTGCTCCTTCGGAGGTGTTTGCTGTAGGAGGCTTTGTCTGAGCCACTGATAGGGATTTGTTCCCCTGAACTGGATCCCCATTACACCATGAGTCACAACTATTTATATCAGCTGTCGATCTCTCTCTCTGGCAGCTATTTTTGGCTGCCTGCATTGTATTCAGGGGAGATTTAGCACTTTTATTTTTTTTTTTAGTTATTTCTTTTACTGAACCTGCTTTTAATTCTTTTTTCAAACGTTTTTTGTCTTAGTTTGTTTTTCAGCAGCTGTTGAGCTGTCTGCAGCTGAGCTGCTCTCACCTGCTGTTGTTCTGCTGAAAAAAAGGATTTCCAGTGCTACTTTCAGCAGATTCAGCTTTGTCTGAAGGAGTACTTTGCCTCAGAGTGAGTGTTGTGCCATCTAGAAATGAAAGGCTACAACAGGAACCAAAGCACTTTGCATCAAACAGGATTCTAAACGCTGTTGAACTGCAATCCAGGGTAGCAGGTCTGCTTTGTTTATAGCCCTTGTTATCCCAGGAACTCTTCAATAAACACTCAGTAACCCATTCTTGCAACTAGATCAAAAAGGACCAACCCCTTTTACTGCAAAGAGAAGGGAAATGGGCCATGAGCAGGGCTCAGCCTCAGCTGCACTGAGCAAAGTGGGAGCACAGCTGAGGGTCCAACCAAAATCTCCTGAGGCCTGTTTGGATGCTCTACCCACAAGGCTGAGCTTTCTGCTCTGCTCTGGTTTCCCTTCCAAATGTGCACACTCAGAATTTCCAATCCATCACAATCAGTTAAAAAACTCACCCTCATTCTCCTGTCTTTTATCAGGACCAGGATTTTCCTTTTTCCCCCCACATCCCAGTCAACCAAGAGATCTCCTGCCTGCCTTGGGCTCTCTCTGGAGCAGATCAAAGGCTGAGGCTGGAAGCAGCTGTGGAGGAGCTGTGTGCACTTCCAGGAAGGAGAAGATGCTCTGGGAGCTGCTGGCAGACTTTAGAGCACGGCTGGTTTTGTGTTGCATGAGGCAAGGGCACAATTCCCTGCTGAGTTCCCTGGTTTACAGCCGGCTCAGCTGAGGGCAGGCACTGGGGAAAACAGGAACCTTCTGAGGGGCTCAGATTCAGGGCTGTGTGCCCTGATCCTGGCACAGAGAGGCTGAGGAGTCTGCTCCTGCACAGAGCCAGCTGCTCTGAGGCAGGACATGCAGGAGCAGCAGGATGGTGTTTTACTTTCACCTCCGTGGAAGGTAAAAGTCTACGTAATTTAAAGATGAGTTCCCTTTTGCCGGGCTATGAAAAAAGGCTTCAGAACACCCCCAAGGTTTCCATTTAATTACCAATTGCAGCTGATTTCACAGAGCAATTTCTAAGCCTCCAGCAAGGCCTTGTGGCAGTTCTTTCATCTCTCAGGCTTATTGGGAAAAGCTGTATTAAACGTCTTTTAATCCAGCCTTGGATGCACTACCTTTGATCACCTACAATTTTATACATCTGTGCTCAGGCTCACGTTCCTACGTACGTGCCTCCCCATCCAAAATGCTTTAAACTGTGTCAGTTGATTAGAAAGTCTCTCCTGACTGATGTAAAGCATCTTGCAAGCTTGACTGAAACACCCTGAGAGCTAATGATCGTCCAGAGGGTCTGGGCGATCCAAGCGGATGGTTTAGCATCGCTGCATAAGCTGATGAATGTCAGCTCCTCATTTATGTTTTACTCCATCTTCTCCTTCCTTAGAGAACAAGTTTCTGCTGGGGGAGAGGAAGCAGTGAATGTCCTTGCATGGAAAAAGAGAGCTTTAGCCAGATCTGGGGTGAGATAAGTTCATTTATTAATATAACATCTCGGTCGAGCGTGGGACGCAAGAACCTGTGGGACATTCCCAGAGAAGCTGCAGGAATCCATACCCTAAACCCTGAGATTTCTGCAGTTCACTGAGGGCAGGGTCAGCTGGAGCTCTGATCTCTCAGTCTGATGTCCCAAGTACAGGACACTGTGTCCCTCGTGATGCTTTTCCTGTCCGAGGAGAACCTGATCTCTTGTCTGGGAGGAACACAGTGGTGACAATAAAAGATTTCACTTGGGATTCAACTGGACTCTCAGTGCTCCTGAGCATGGAAATGTGCCACAGGAGTTGTGCCACTTCCCTGCAAGAAATCCCCACAAAGCTCTGGTGGGACTGGCTGCCTGTGAAAGGGGAAGGAGCTGTGCCCTAGAACTGCCAGTGTCTAAGTGGGGACATCTGCCTGCTCCAACAGCTCCGTGCGGCCACCTGGACACGGACTCGAGTCAGGGCTGCTTGAACATATGTTTGTTTTAACTGCAACAAGAAATCCGAGTGTGGGGAGGTGTCGTGGAGGCCCTGGGTCTGCTCACTGGGGCAGGAACAATCTCTTTCCCAGAAAGTCAGTGTGTGATGCTCAAAGAGAGGGAGCAGCCGGAGAGCTCTGTCATCTGAACAGCCAGAGCAGCTCAGCTCTGCAGGAAAAGCCAGGTCAGCTGCCAGATGGGGCAACTCCAACCTTTTGTTGTGCCAAGACCAGCACGTTTTGCACTTTGCAGCTTTTCCACGGGATCTTCAGGCTGTGGCATTCCTGGGCAGAGCCCCTTGAGGTGTGTGCCCACCACATCCCCAGGGCCTGTCCCTTCAGGAGCCTCCTGCTTACAGTTACAACAGGATGTGTTCTCTGCTGCTCTTTTCTTGAAATCCTGGTGCTGCTGCTCTCCCCTCGCCTGGAAGGAGTGAATGTCTGCCTGTGGCTGTGCTTCTTGGGCACTGGGAATGTCAGCAGATCATCCATGAGCTCCTCTTTCTGCACAGCAGCTGAACCTGGGGTTTTGGCTAGGGGGGATTCATTCCCAAGGGATGAACGAGGCTAATTTCTTTTCTCTTGCTCTGCCAGAGAAGAGAGTAAATCCTAAAGGAGTCAGATCCAAGAGTTAGATGTGAAGATCCAGCACTGGCATGCTTTCCAGGTCTGATGGAACTGTGATCTGATGTGTCAAATGCATTTTAGGGTCTCAGTTCTGTGACAGCTTGCTAATGACTCTGAGCTTCAGGAAGCTTTGACTGATCCCTCCGGGAGCTGGCAGAAAAAACTGCAGCAAAACTTTTTTTTCTCTCTCTCTCTCTTTTTTTTTTTTTTTAAACATTTTTGTCAAAATCAAAACATTGAATGGAAACATGCCTCTTCCAGCAGCTTTTTAAACTGGAATGTGTCAAAACAAATGCTTTCAGTTTGATTTGAGTGAGACATTTATAATTTTTTGCTTTCTCTTGCAATAAGGAAACAACACATTTCCCATATTTTTATTTAGATCTTTGCTTTTTTGGATAATTACCAGAAACGAGGAACCACATGCTTCCAAAGTAAATTTTTGGCACTCCTATTCAGAGATTTTCAATTTATTGTTGATTATGGCAGCAGATGTGGATGCTCAGCCAGAACTACCAACAGGGGCAGGGCAGAACACGTCTTCAGGTAGAAGAATCAGGAATTGGAGCCATCCAATGAGGCTGGCAGAGGAAGGTTGCTCTGCTGCTTGCTTACTTGTTTCTTGCAACCTGTTCTCTGCATCCAGTCACTTTAGGCCCCAGAACTTCAAAACTGTGTGAATAAATAAATCATGGTCCTGCCTCACACTGAGCTGAGCTGCCCTCACAGAGCAGAGCCTGGCTGAGCTTGGTCAGACAGAGCCAAACCTTGTTTGTGTCCCTGTGCTCAGCCTGGGCTGCAGAGGGGCTGCTCTTGGTTGGAGGGAGCATTTCCCCTCTGTTTTTCTTGCTTTGGGCTAAAAACATCTTGTGGGTTTTCTTTCCCCAAGGCTAATGGTGATTCTTGTCTTGTCTTAATTGCTTTTTAAAGCACGCAGAGCTCCAGGTCTATCCCAGACAGGGCTGAGCTCCGTGGCACATTTGTCATTTTCCCAAATACCTTTTTAATTAAATTGAAGCAGAACACTCCACTTTGTTGAGCTATCCATCTCAGCAAGTTTCTTACTTCTGCTGGGCAGGCATTATCCTAATAATCACTGGCAAAATTTGGTCAGACTCTTCCTCGGGCTTTGCAGGGAAATTTTCCTCTGGTAGGCAGAGAGCTGCTCACACCAAGGTTGCTCAGGCTGGCTGCTGTGGGCTGAGGATGTCCTGCATCCATCCAGGGAGGGTTTTTGCAGGGCTTAGGAAGAAAAATCTGGTGCCTGTGATGGAAATAAATGAGGTTTGACACCACATTAGGTCCTCTCTGCTCCTGAATTCTGCAAATCTGTGCAGGTTGGTTTTTTTCTGGCCAAGACAAGGGTTTGGAATTTGGTTAAAAGGGTAATCCCAACCCTGTGAAATCAGGAAAGAGGCATCTGTCCTGCTCCATCACTGGCACCTGCAGCACCAGTGACCTCTTTCTGCTCAACATGGAAAATCTGTTGTCCTTTGAAAATCCACTGCACCTTGAGAGCCCTGAGCTGTGCTGTGCCATTTCACAGCTCCATCCCTGCACGGGGGTCAGTGCTCAGGCCCCTCCTGCCCCACACTGCAGAGCTTTAAACCCCAAACCCTGCTCACGTCCCTGCAGAGATGAAGGTCAGCAGGGTGACCGTGTGGAGTGACCCTTTCTTCCCTGACCACCTGAGTTATGTTTGCTCTGCTGGAGGAGAAAAAATTGAGGTGATTTCCAGTGTCTTCACCACCACTCTGCAGGATCAGCTCAGCTCTGGAGAGCAGCTCCATCTTCTCTGCCTGGAAAAGCAACGGAATGATGAACTTCCCTCTGCATATCCTGCTCGACCTTCTGTCTGTGCCTTGAGCTCCAGCTGTGCAATCCTTCCACGGAAAAGGGGTTGTGGATATGTCTGACATGAGCAGCATGAGGTCCTGGGAATCTTATTACAGCTGGTGATGATGACTGAGCCAAAGCCAAAATGATTTGTTCTCCCCGAGTGCGTTCCTGGGCATTTTCTCCTGCCAGAGGGGATGGAGGAGTCATTTTGACAGGTGAATTGAGCAGATTTGTTGCTGACACTTAGAAAATGGAGGTGGTGCCCCACAACAGAGCTTTGTAAACAGCTTTTGGAAACTCCAGCACTGTGTGACACCTGGAGTTTTCCTGTGCTGTGACAGAGACAAGGCAGCTGCTGCCTGTTGGCTGGGAGCACCTCACATCCAGCTGAAGAGATCAGGTGGGAACTGATCTCAGGTGGGGGCAGACAGGAAAGCAGAGATTGAAGGGGAAATTGCACCAAAACCCACGGGAGGAGCTCCAACACCAAATCCTGCATGGGTGCAGAACCCAGAGGTCAGTGCTCACCTCCAGAGATGGACGCTGACAAAGCCTCCGTGTTCTTGTCCTCACGTTTTAGGGCTGGAATGTGGAATTTCCTCATTAAAATGGTGAAGATGCTGTAAGAATTGCAGTTTAGGAAGTCTCCACTTGGCTCTGAACATATTTGAAGGTATCTCTGCCCCCTGAGGTTCAGGTTGATTCATTTTTCTTTTGTTGTTACCTAAGAGGAACTTGCATGTTCAACCTGGATGTGTCAGACTGATGTTCTGGGACTCACCCAGGGAGAGGTTTTGCATCTTTGAGACATTCCCTTTTTGTCAAAGACAATTGGATCAGAGATGTTCAGGTTTGTTGAGTTTTGGTTTTGACTTTTTTTTTTTTTTGTCACAACAGTTTTGTCTGGAAAAACGTCATTTTGATGAAACAGAAATTGCTGAAGAAATCTTACCAATTTTGACAATTCTGCTTGGAAGGGAGCTGGGGAGGAATATCTTGAAAGTGCTGGAGCTCCCAGTTATGACATTTTCTGAATGGAAAGGAGTTTTGATTTATTTCTTTTTCTCTTCTCAAAGTGATGTTTCAAAATGCACTGTTTTGTGGAGGAAGAAAATGGTTGAATTAAAGGCCTGGAAAAAAAAAAAAAAAAAGGAAATAAAATATTTTGACTGATCCGAGGCAGTTTCTCAGCATTTTATTTTGCAACTCTGTTGGCTTTTCGGACAACATGAGATGATTTAAAATTGTTGGTTGTTCTGTTCTGGTATCCAGACTCACAGATGTGTTTCTCAGTTGAGCCAATGATGTATGAACCATACTTGGGTTTGTGGTGATAAATTACCTGGTTTCATAGCTGAAAAAAACCTGTTTTAATCCATTAACTACAGAGAACAAAATACCCCAAGTCTCTCAATTCACGGAACCATGCAAGGATCTTCCACTGTATGAATTATTCAGGAGCAGTGGTGGAAATGAAGTACCCATTACATTTACAAATATTCCACAAAGAGTTCAAGGCTGAGCAGGAATAGATCAGACAGCATTTATTGTAAAGCCTTGCTGAGTATTACTGGAGATGTAATTTCCCGTAGTAATTAACACAGGATCTGCAATCCAGCTTTGAAAAGGCGATTGAACCTTTCCCTGTGAATTTAGGAATCATCTGAGTTATTCCATGCTATAGGTGACTGGGAGCACTGAGCCTTTGTCTGAAATTAGTCCTCAGCGTGGTGGATGATTAAAGAGGGCTCGTTCCTTCAGGCTACTTGGGATTGATGTTTTCTATTAAAAAACGCACTGCTAAGGATTTGTGAAATAGAGAGAGCTTCTCTGGGTGTGTGCCACTTTCTATGCAGATGTGCTTAAGCCATCGGATAAATGATAAATGACTTCTCCAAGCTGGATGGGGTAGCATGACCCACAGGGGATGGAGGGGGGGGGTTGTTGTTTTTCTTCCCTTCCAAGGATCAGAGAGAGCCATTTGTCAGCTGAACCCAGCCAGGTGCCCAAAGATCGGATGTCAAAGGCTGCTCTGTCTGGAGAGGGAGCAGGGGGAGTTAATAGTGGTGCCCCTCCAAAGACCTCTTCATTTCTACTCCATTTCCCTGCCCTTTTCCTTGCTTTGAACTCCACTCTCTTCTGGCTCTGAGTGCTGCCTGCAAAAAAGAGTGGAATTTTTGGTTTTTTTTTTTGAGGAATGATATGCAGAGTTTCTTCTTGGTGGATGGAGTTCAAACATCTCTAGCACCATCCAGTCTTAAATCAGACTTTTTAAAAAACAAGACTCTTTCTAATTACTCCCAGAACATTAATTCACTGCTGGAAATTGGGATTCTGTTGAGTTAAGTCCATACACAGACCATGAGAGTCACTGGCCTGAAGATTTACCTACTTAAAAAACAGAGTAGGGGAAAAGTTATTAGAGCTGTTCCCACCTTTGATATGTGTGAAATCTTTTAAAATGGAAAATTTCAGTGGAAGAAAGGGGAACTCTTTTGGAAACACAGTTCTTACCTTTCAGTTAACTCTGAGTCTTCTTATGTAAATCAGGAAGAATGGAGATAGTGATTCTCAAGTAATATTGAATTTCACAATGGAGAAAAATGACAGTTCATCAAAAATGACCCTTTACTATAGGAATCCATTTCATAGTGGAGGTCTTGCTGGGCTCTTTTGTGTTGGGAAAAATAACAATTAAATCACTTCCCAACAGTTTTACCCTTTGAAAATTGGTTTTCTTTTGTAAACTTGAAACATCTTACATCAGTTGAGCAAAACAATTTAGCAGTGTTCCCTCAGAAATAAAATACTTTGTAGGACTTCCTGCTGAGCTGTGTGGTGTCTCATCAAAGGGGGATTAGGTGGCCTGAGAGACATCAGTGTCATTGAGGGAAGGGGTGTCTCACTCCACATTTTCATAGCACCAACAGGGCTGTGATCAAGGCCAGGGCACTCTGATACCACTGTAAAACTCCTGATTGTGTTTTTAACCCACTCTGGAATTACAGCAGAGCCTGGATTTTATTTGGCTTTCCCTGGAACATTTTATTTTCCTAAATATAAGAGTCTTCTAAGGGGAGATCTTCTAAGGGAAGGTGTAGGGATTTGAACAAATTGTGCTGGATTTGGATTTATTTAGGAGATAATCCCCAGCCTGTACAACACCTTTAGGTGGTTGTATGAGTTCTGTAGACAGCAATCACTTCACTGCACCCTGAGCTGGGTGTGACAGCATCCCTGGGCCTTGCTACCTGCCCCAGCAAGGAGTGTGGCAGGGGTTTAATGACTGCAGTCCTCTGTGTGTGCTGGATCCTGCATCCAAACGAGGAGGATATCCAGAGAGGAGTGAGGAACAGGCACAGAAAAGCTCTTCACAAGTCCTGACACTGCCACCCTGGAGCAGCACGGGCTCCAGGAGCTGTTGTCACCTCCCTTCTCAGGGGGCTGCTTCCCTTCCCGTTCTCCAGGACATCATCTGCTTTCCTGGGCATCAGCTGCTTCAGAGCTTCACTTGCTAATGCTGAAGGACAAGGGGACACTCTGCTGCCAGGGCTGATACAAATATGTAATAATTTGGTTTTAATCAGTATTAACAGTGCTGAGATTACCAAGTCACATCCATTCATATCACAGGGCTGGGGTAACGAGCAGCGATCAGTGCCATGTTGGTAGAATTCCTTCTTCCTAACAAAGCATGGAGCTGATCTGAGTACAGCTCATGCATGCAAAATCAAACCCAGCATGTGCAGCTTCGTGGGGAAACGACTTCTGCAACATCTTTGTCAACACGTGAGTCTCAGTGTACACAGGAGCCTCTGAGGGCTCACAGAGCCCAGCAGCTCAGCTGTTTGCAAAGGGAACTGGCTCCTGTGTGCTGACAATTTGCTCCCGTTAAAAGAATAAAAGCAGGCAATTAAATGAAGCAACACGTTGTTTTCCTAACTCTGGCAGGCACCTATCTGATTGCACAGGTAGGCTCAGGGCTGCTCTTTGTCCCTTCATGGCTTTGTTGAGTTTCCAAATCAAAGCAGGATGGGCAGAAATCCACAGAGATGCCTTTTGCATTTTGTTCATGGTGCAAATTCCTTGTTGGGATCTACACCTTGCCCTGAGTTTGGCAGTTTGGGGCCCATCTTCAGGCTGAAACACCTGCTAGGATGCCATGGTTGGGTATTTGTGGTGGATTTCTGGGATGGGATGGGATGGGATGGGAGTGTGAATGGGTGAGCTCACTGCACATCCATCACCAGTGTCTTTTCCCTGCTGAGGGAAAAGCCAAACCCTGGTGCAGCTGCTGGCTCAGGGGAGCTGACTGATCCTTTGCTGCTTCATTTGGAAGGCTCAGACCCTCCTGTACAGACCCAAGCAGTGCTGCAGTGACAGGGGACAGGGAACCTGCAGCCCTTCCTCCCACACTCTCCACTCTTTGATCATCTAATCAGAGCCTGCAACTCCTTGGCCAGCAAAAAGAAGGCTCTTGCCTCAAATCATCAGGGGGAAAGGTCAAGAAAACCCCCTGGAGGTGCCTCCAGCCCCTCTCTTCTCCCCTGAGGCTGCTGTGGGGCATTTCTCTGCAGAAGTGTGGGGTGGCCACAGCTGTGCAGGACTGCACATCTTCCCTGGTCCTGGTCCACAGCTGGGGCTCTGCCTGCCCTCTTCAAGAAATGGAAAGAAACACTTTTGTGGGCAGGGAAGGAGCTTGGACTCCAAGCATTTGGCCTTTAAAAAAACCTTCCTCAACACCTGCTCCTTTCTCAGGAACACAGAAATGAAGCAGCTGAGAGCCCTGGGCAGCAGCCCCTGGCTGGAGCAGTGTCCAGGGGGTCAGCACTGCCCAGCCAAGTTCCTCTGCAGCTTTAAAGCTGATTCCTGCCTTTACTTGCTGGGATGCAGCAGGATTCTCCATGGAATAAGTCCCTCTTTCACCCCCAGATGTGCCCAGCAGCTGGAAGTGCCTGCAGCAGGGCTGTAATTCCTCTCCTCTGAGAGCTTTCACCTTCCTTTTTTTTTTTTGTTTAGTGGCCAACTCAGGAGTGTTTCAAATTATCAGGGCTGTGGTCTGCTGAGCACAGAGCAGATCCCTCTCTTCCTTCTCTCTCCCTGCATTCCTCCTCTTTGGCTCCAACAATGGGGTTTTTGCTTATATTGGGTGACTGAAAAGGAACAGGCTCTCGTGTTTAGGAGCCTCACAGATTTCTGTAAAAATATTCTTGTTGAAAAATTTCTGTCCTTTCATGTCTGTCTCTGCATTTTTAGGATTTCACAAGCTACGTTTCTTTTTCTTTTTGCTGCTATATTTTCCTTGGGTTTAGCTAAGTTGTTATTTTATTTGGGTTTTTTTGGTAAACAGCAGTTTTCTTCCTGAGAATTTTCCTTCTTTCCTCAGAATATATTTATCATCTTCAGAAATGAACTAAGCAGGATTTCATTTATTTTTTTTTTAAGAGCTGAGCCCACACTGTCTTCCAAGCTGACTCCATCTACATGGAGCTGCTTCTCCTTTGGACCATGTGTGACCCCAGCTTTCCCATGTCCTGTCCTGGCTCTCCTCACAGCCTGGGCTGCTCCTCTCTCTTTACACAGTGAGTAACAAGATGTCTCAGCAATGCATCAAAGTCTGTGCTGCGTGTTCAGACTCCAAATCCCTGCCAATAATGCAGAGATAGGAGAGGATTATAATGCTGCGTAGCAAATAACAAGGGTTTAAAGTGCCTTAAGAACACCGTGCTCAGAAAAAGAGGGATTGTTGGCATGGGGAAGCCTGCAGGTATGAAGAAAGGTTTTATTTCATGTATTCGTAGCACTTGCAAGAAGAAACTCTGGTGTGTGAGATGGGTTATTCTAAAGAACTTATCCTGGACTTGTGTTCCTCTCGCTAATGCCTCTGGGCTGGGGTCACTTTCTTCTTCCTTCAAAGGTGTCCAGTCTTAGGAACAAATCCAAGGAAAATGAGCAGATAGTGGGGGCTAAAGGCAATGTGGAAACCTACCCTTCCTGCCTTCCTGCCCATCCTTTTCTCCTTGGACCACCTCTCCTGGTTTGCACCCCCTCACACCACACGTGGGCTGCGTTCCTCCGCTGGGGAGGGCGATCCCAAATGTCCTGCTTGTGCTGAGCTGCCTCCCCACGGGAGCTCAGGAGTCCCAGAAAAGCCCTGGAGCCATGGGCACTTCTGTCCCTTCATGCAGGCAAGGCCAGAGCATGTCAAACCTCAGTGTAGAACAAGGCTGTGGCATGGGAAACAGAAGTGAGGGTGTCAGAACACATCAGTGCTGCCTGGAGCTCCTGCCTACCTGACAAATCCCCCCTTCCCTCTGAAATCCCACACAGGACTTGCTTTGTACAAAGGGAACTGCCAAATGCAAATGCTTGTTTGTTTTGTGCTCAACAAAGCTGCCTCCCTTCCCCTCATGTTTTTGAGTAGTTGCCACACGTGGCAAGAGAAAATAGGGAGGAGGATCCTTGTTTTTGTGGAGAAGAAAAACAAAACCCCAAAAAATGAGTAAATCTGAAACATCTAAGGGAGGTATTTATTGAAGCTGGCGCATGGTTTGCTTTACGTGTTTCCTTTTTTTACAAGCTGAGACATCTGGATTTGTCTCATTTACCAGATGAGAATGGCAGGCAGCAGCCTTGGAGGTGATTACACACAGGTTTAAAGCAAACAAGGAGAGCAAACCAGTTGCTATTTAAGTGCCATTTCCAAGCCAAAGGTGGCCCTGCTGTAAACACAGATTACTGTGGTGCAGACACTGTCACCAGCTGTCTCCTGGAGTAAGCCTGGCTTTGCTCTCCTGCACTGTCTGAGCATCAGCTGTGACACAGTCTGAGTTTTACTCAATGCCTTCCAAAAAAAGGGACTTTTTCTGACTCTCCTCCTCTTAAACTCGACTGCAGGTTGATCTTTTCCTATTTTTAAGTGCAGGAACACTGAGCTCCAGGTCAGCTCCTCTGTTTTAGCCTTGTGCTGGCTTTGCTGCAGTCCAGTGATGCCCACCACTGCAGCTGTGACAGTGACACTCCCCCAGAGGCACCCAATTATAGATGGAAGTGGCCCAGCTGCCTGCACAGATTAGACAGAAGCAAACACGATTTGCCATCCTTGTAGATCTTCTGACACACAGCGTTCACAAAGGGCAGGGTGTCAAAATGCTTTTGACTTGAAATAAGAGAAGGGAGGGGAAAAAAACCCCAGAAAATGGGTCATAATGGAAAGCACTGGGTGGAGAGGGAGAATGCTTTAGAGATGCTGCAAGGTTTTGTGCTGCTCTGCTGGTTATTGTCTTGTGGAAAGTGGCAAGTTTCTGCACACTCCTAATGACTCAAAAAAAGCAACTTTCTTGTGTAACTTCACCTCTAGAAGTGTGTCTATTTCCATTGAGTGTGGAAAGAATTTCTTGTGTCCTGCACAGGGGCACTCAGGAAAGTTCTCAAGTGGGCAGGTGTACAAGAGCCATTATTGGTAGCAGGACCCTTAACTTGCCTTCCTAAATCCAAACCAGCTTCTATCCCCAATCCATAGAAAGTTTCCATCCCAAAGTGCAAAACACATCACATCCTACATAGACAGTGCACGGTCTCCAGACAGTTGGAAAGTTGCTAAATCTGGGCAGAAGATGCTGCAATCCATTGTATAGCAAAGAGAAAGCTGCTGAAGAAGGCACAGCTCTCCCAGGCTGACTCCAGGCTGACCCTCCTGGGACTGCACGTGGCGTGGAAAACAGCTCAGGGCTTGGGAAATGCTGGGAATGCCTCGTGTGGGCCTCATGAGCTCAGACATGCCCAGCACAAGGCACTTCCAAGAGCTTTTCAGACTGTGTGACCACTTGGCCAAAATCTCCAAAGATGGAGACTGTAATCAAGGAGTTTTGAGGCACACTGAGTCCCCATCTCCTTTTCTCCCTCTTTCCCTCACAGTGTTAGTATTGACAGGCTCCTTGGGAGCGTGCAAGGATTGATCTGCCAACAACCTTGCCCAGACTGCAGTGCTGGGTTTGTGTGTGGCTGCTGCATGGCTGTGTGCTTGCCTTTAGCAGGTGTCACAGGGGAGGGCAGAGCCCCTCAGCTGGTTCTCCAGCTTTTACACATCCATCCTTCCTGTTCAGGCTCCCCCTTTCCCCCTAAAGCTGTCCTTTGTCTTGCAGAAAAGCCTTTCAGCTGGCAGGAGATCTCTCCAGGCATTCTGAGGATTGTCATCACTCTGTGTTCCAGCCAGGCAGCTTTTGCCCATTGTTCGCTGGATCCACAGTTCAGCTGGTTTTCATCTTCATCCAAAACAGGGAACTAAATCCAGAAGTGCAGTTCCTCTATTAATATCTCTGTGCTGTGGTAGCACCACGCTGCCAGGTGCTCAGCTTTGTGCACAGGGAGGGTCTCTATTGCTCCACTGAGCTTGAAGCAAAGGCATAGGGAGAAGCCAGATTACTTGGGAGAGCTGAAAAATCAGCTTTGTTTCCTAAGCCTCAATCCAATCTTTGATCCATCAGGCTGTGCTGCCTGGTAGTTTGAAATTGCTCACTTCCACGAGGGCTGTATCTGCCCCCCTGCTCTAAACTGTCAGGCTATTGATGTCTGACTCCAAACTTTCAGTGCCTCAGGCCTCTCCTGAGGGTGCCTCTACTCCAGCAGCCCAGAGCCACTGGTTTATAATTCTTTTGCACACAGTCAGAGGAATCCACTCTGCTATCAGCCTCGTGCTTCAAGCCCAAACATCCTAATTACTGTTGGGCTCCATGGAAGGATAGGGCTTAATGGAAGTGCCTCAATCACAGATTTATTTGCCAGTTATATGCCCAATCATCTTCTTTATCTGAACTGTTTGTATCTTACTGGGTTGGGGTTGGTTTAAATTTGTTGGCATCATTCTGTTCCATGGAAAGGCAGCTGACGGGCAGCAAGTTCTCACTTGGCATCAACCACACTGGGCATGGGCCCAGTGGGGAATGCCCACAAATTTCCTTATTAATTCCTGAAGAAAAGAACCTCTTAGAGATGCACAGCAAACCCATGGTGCCCTGAGCAAACTCCCTTCTCAGGGACTCCCAGTCTTGTGGAGCTGTAGGCTGGATAATCTCTCCAGTTCCACTTTCCTGCGTGGAAGAGCTCGTGTTCCCAAGCAGCACTTTGTGTCCTGAAATGCTCAGTGGATGCTTCAGACTGAAGGGCTCCCTCCACCAGCAGGATTTGGAGCTGTTGAGCAGCTCCCAAAGGTGCCTGAGAGGGATTAAGGGAGGAAACAGGGGTGCAGTCCTTTAGAGCAGGGATGGAGCTCAGCAGCTCCTGATGGCCTCCAATCAGCTGTGCAGTTCTGCTGGCTGAAAATTACCTTTTCCCTTGATAAGATGAGAAGCAAGCCAACAGAAGAACACCCCCAGCATTAACAATCATAGTCCTGAATTCACTCAGAGAGCACACTCTGATTTGAGCACGCTGGAATAATACTAGGACTTTTTTAAGTTAATAATTAATTGCGTGGTTTTAATTAGAAATTACTGTTGCATCCGCATGGACTTCTAGCACATTGCATCTTATTAAAGCTGTAATTGGAATACGTTATTTATTTGTTTCCTTTGTTAATGTTCATATTTCTGGCTCCTGAGGTCACTAGAGCTGCAAAAGCAACTTGTTCAAAATGAAATGCAGCAAACTCCCAACAGTAAATGTTGCTGTGTGATAGTAATTATTCCTGTTCCTCCGTGTTCCAGTCTGGTGTTTTGGGATGCAGGGGATATTTCTGTGCTGTCTGCTCGTGGCTCAGGCTCAGCTGCACCCCAGGAGTCTGTGGCTTCTCCCCCACGGGTGGGCTGTGCTGCCCTGGCTCTCAGGTTGCAGTGGAGATGGATGATGGGTGAGGATGGAAGGATTTAAAGCGCTCCCAGAAGCCATTCTGGGAGTAAACCTGGTGCAGCTGGGAGTGCTGCTGCATGGCTGTGAGCTCAGCCATGTCCCCACTTCCCAGTGAGGGACGTTTGGGGCTCACTCATTCCTGTCGGCCCAGTGGGAAGATTTCCTGTGCTCATCATCCTCACTGTTCCTGCTGCATCCCCTCCCCTCATTGCAGTTTCTGGAGATAATCCTGGATGAAAAGCAGAGACTCTGCAGGGAAAGCTCTGCTTTGTGTCCTGTCCAGGCAGCTTGGACAGCTCCTGTGCTGCCTGTGGGGAATGGAACAGCCTGGGAAGAACTTGCGTGGCTCAAAGCAGCTGCTGAGCTCAGCCTTAAGGATCAGGTGGATGCAGCATGAAAATTAAGATAAGGAACAGAGTTAGAGACCTCCACAGGCTTTGGAAAATTTTAAAGAAGTAAATCAGGATAAGTATGGCTGGGAAAGCTTCAGTGAGGAGCAGTCTGGTCTTCCAGGGTGTGATGGGCTGGAAACTCCTTTGGGTCAGTCCAGTAAAGGTCTGGGGAAAAAATAACGGAGCTTATCAGAAAAAAACAGCTTCTCTCTCAGTTCCAAACAAAATTGCATTTCCTTCCACTTGTTCCATTTGTTTCATTATCCGCTGAGAGAATTGACTCAGAAATCCTGTGTTGTGTAAGAGATAATTCTGAGGACCCTTTGTAGCCTTCTAATCAAAAGTCTGCATGGAAGCTGACACCTCAAATCTGCCCTCATTAAGGCAGTTGAGAGATTACCAGTTGCAGGCCGCCCAGTCTGCCTGTAAATATTCAAGGAGCTGAGGTAAACTCCACAGATGTGAAAAGCCAGCATGTCAAAGCAACAGCAAAACCTTTGGCACCCCTTCAGATAATCTTTGGAACACCAGGATTTGGGTTGATTAGAAGAGAAAACCAAAGCAATTTGAAGAAGAGCTGGGGGGAGGAGAAAGGAGTAAATTTAGACAAGAGAAAGCAATTACAGGCTTAAAAGGAATAATAAGCATCAATTAGCAGCAAGTATCTCTGCCTACAATGAAAGCATTTTCTAATACATCCACGGTGGAATAGAGAAAGAGAAAAGACAGCTCAGTCAATGAATTGCAGCAGGGATCCCGAGATAAAGGGGAGCAAATGCTGTGGAGATATTAAACAATTACTTAGCATCAGCCTTTTAGAAATTAAAAAGGTGGAGGCCGCCCTGAGCTGAGGAGCTTTCCAAAGACACCCGATAAGGCTGCAGATGCCAGCAGATAATGGCACGTGGCTGATCCTCTTCAGAGAGCCTCTTGTGCTTGGCCAAGCAGCAGCTTCCAGGGAGAGGCACGGCAGGAGCAGGGAATGACGGCAAAAGGGCTGGGCAGGAGATGGGGAATGAAGAGCCAGCTCTGTGCTGGCACTGCCAGGCTGCCTGTGTGCCACTGCTTCCCGTGGAAGAGGGGCTGAGGGAAAGGTCTGGCTTCTCCATCTGCTTCTTCCTGCTTGTGGTCCCTGGTGGGTGATCGCGCTCCCCGTTCCGCCGGCCAGCATTCCACGCTTGGTTGTGCCTGGTGGGGAGCTGAGTGATGGGCAGCTGTGCTGAGGAGCCCAGACTTGGCATCATTGTGAGAGGAGGGCAGGGACAGGATTCAGCTGGCTTCACCTCTCCTTAGCTGTGTCCATGTTCCTAGAACAGGCCTCTAATTGGATCACGCCAGTTATTCAGCCGAGCGTAGCTAATCCTTTTCTGTGTCTCTCCTCCTCTCCTGCCCTCAAATAATGGAGGCTGGGGCTTGGCCCAGGATTGTGGGGACTTGTTTTGTGTCTGGGACACTGATTTTTCAGCTTTTGTTTAGGAAGATCTTGTCCAGCCCCTTTTTCTGAATGGCAGCCACTGGCAGAGCTCAGCTACACCTCCCACTTCGATCCCTTCCCTTCCTAGCAAAGGTGTGTCAGGAGTGATCACAGTGTGCAGCAGGGATGTGGGAACTGCTGCCAGGCAGACCACCTGCACCATGCAGTTCTGGGCTTCCCAGTTCAAAAAGGATCCAGGATAACTGGGAGAATTTCAGAATTCTGTGCCATCCCCTGTGCAAGGGGTGAGCAGGCAGCTCTGACTGCTCCCCATGAGAGAGTTCTGATGGCAGGGCTGTGTGAGGAAGGGCTGTGGAGCCAGGAGAAGCCTGTGGAGGGTGGGCAGGCATCTAGACAAGAACTAGAAAGCACCAGGGGAAGCTTCCCCTTGTAGGTGACAGCATCAAAAGAAATGAAAGATGGTTGGTGCTGGCACTGATAGCTCAGCTGAGGAACTCCCTGCTGCAGGATGGTTTATACAGTATCAGGGAATGTCACACTGATTAATGGCAGAGAAATCTGCTTAGAGATACTGAATACATGAAAGCACTGCCTAACTCTGAATGAGACACAGAAGTTGGAATCTGAGAGGCTGTTGGGGGGGAAATGGCATGTTTGCTATTAATTCTCATGCTTTTCCCAGATATCTTTTTGGCTGCTGTCAGAGAGAGCTACCCAGATATTTGGGCTGCTCCTTATCCCTTTATGTTTTCCTGGTGCTGTGCTCTGCTGGTAGCAGTCTCCCTGGGGCAGCAGTGGGATTACAGAGCTCTTTTGGAAAAACCAGCTCAATTTTAGCCTGTGTGGATGATCCAGGTACGCCTGACAGACAGTGAAAGCCAACACGGATCTCCCTCTCCAAAACACTGCAGTCATTTGGTGACCTCAATGCAGGCATGATCCTGCTAGCATTAAATGGAGCTGAAAAATATCAGTATTACTGCTCAGCAGCAGCTATTTCCAGAGTGGGAACAAGGGAAGGAACAGCACTGATGCTTCAGCTGGCACATGAGCCGTGTAACCCTTTGTTCCCTCCTTCCCCAAGGCCCGGCGGGTCTCTCCAGCATCCCACAATTAGCAAAGAAAGCAATCAGCTCTCCGTGTTTCTCAGTGATTACCTGGCAAATGCAAAGTATTGTGAGCTGCCTCACTCTAATGTGAGCAGGGAGCCACTCACTCGAGATCAGCAGCATCACACAGGTCGGTGCCAGTTTGATTTGTGGCTCTCTGACGTCTCCCTGAGGCGTGTGCAGTGTCCCTTCTGCAGGAGGCTGTGCCACAGGAGGGGTGACACTGGGGCTCCTCAGGATCCTGCCAAATGCCAAGTGAGCCACCCTGATGTCAGGAGAATCAGTCCACAAGCACCAGAGGTTTGTGTCCAAAAAGGAGACACAGGAGTCCTGTGACTTTATTCAAACAAGGGGAGAAGCCATGGGGTATTTCCCCTGGGGTCTCTCATTTATTTGGAGGATTCAGCCTCCTTTTTATCCTCATTTCCCAGCCACATCTCCCTCTCTCTTTCCCCACTGCCTGAGGTACCGGAGAGGTACAGACTTCCTGAATCACTCTGATGCCTTAAGTTTGAGCATTCATTTTTTTTAGGCTCTGTGCTGCCCAGGGTGCAGCTCTGAGCTCACAGTCAGTGTCACTCAGCTCTGCACAGAGCAGGGACAGAAAATAAATCCTTTTCCTTCTGAGGACCAAGGACAGCGAGTACAACTTGCAGGCCCAAAAGCACAAACAGTGGTGGACTGAAGAGAGAAACAAGAATAATACAGATCCCCTTTCTAATGTGTACCCCTTGCTTTTTCTTGTCCTTATGTCTCTGCTCTTTCTCTCTAACCCCAGGGATTTAGCACAGTTTTGGGTAACAGTCTGTGTCAATTAGAGGAATTCCTCTGGAATTTTTGGTTCCCCTCACTGCTTCTTTCACCACTCAGTATCTGATTTTATCTACCAGCAGGCCCAGAGTTTGTTTGTAAAGACAAAGACATCTCCTTCTCATTCCTTTCACTGACAGGGATTTCTTCCCTTTCCTAAAAGGCTGTGCCAGGGCAGGGTGAGCAGTGGGAAGGGAAACTCATTCCTTCTGTTACAGCAGAGAGCCTGTGATCCTGACTGATCCTGCAGAGGTGAAAATGCCTTAAAAGCGTGGGAGGTGACATCAAAACCCTCCCAAAATAAAAATTTGGGTTGGGTTGGGTTGGGTTAGGGTTAGGTTTGGGATTACCCAAAAGCTGGGTTTTGTTCATATTAGAATTGGGGTTAATGTTTGGGATAGAGTTAGGTTTGTGGTTAGGTCTAGCCTTGGGGTTAGGGTTAGCATTTTGTTTAGGTTGGGTTAGGTTAAGCTTGGGTTTTGTTTTATTTAGGGTTAGGTTTTAGGGTTTATAGTATGGTGAATGATTAAGGTTGTTTAGAAGCTTAGGGTTGGGGTTAGGTTTGCAATTAGAGTTAGGTTTGGGTTTAGGCTTGTGGTTAAATTACAGGTTGTGTTAAGGTTGATATTGGGTTAGGGTTTTTTTGGTTTATTGCATCCTGAAGGGATTTTCTGAGCTGCACATTCCCCTGTGCCTGCCCTGGGTCAGATGCAGATCCAAAGCTTGGCTTTTTCAGGATTCCATTGCTGGGGTGTGCTTGGGAATTTGTCAGCACTTGACTTCCAGGGGTGAATCTTCACTTTTCCCAGCTGGAGGTTTTCTCCTGTGATGCCAATGTGCTGAAGTGGCAGAAGGATCCAGCAGGAGTGGAGTGGGAGGAGCTCTCTGGGAGAAGAGGAAGATGGGGAAGGGAATGCTTCAGTGAACTAATTCAAAACTGGTTTTTAATTAAAAAGAAAAAATAAGTGAAGAGAAAATGAGATAAAAGTGAAAGACAAGAAAAAAATCTCCTCAAGGCTGGGCAGACCTATCATGCAAATAAGGATTTTAAGTGGAAAATTAAAAAAATTACCAAGAAAGAGAAGAGACGCAAGAAAGTAGCCAGCATAAAAATCAAGTTGCTGAGTCAATCCTGGAAGGAGTTCAGAAGAGAGGGCTTCTTTTTTTTTTTCCCAAATAGATTTTTTTCCGTAAATAATAGATGAAATAGGAACCAATAACACAAACCCGCCAGAGTTTGTGAATGCTGAGTGAGCTTTCCCTCATTAAACCAATTTTTGAAGAGACATTTACAGGGAGCTCCCTGCCCCAGCAGTGGCAATCTCCAGAGCACTTTGCAGGCACCTGTGGCTGGAGGCTTTGCTGAGTTCTGTTTGCCTGTGCCAGCCCGTGGTTCTGAGGCAGGGGAGAGGGACAGGACTGCTGGGGTGAAGTCCTCGTGCCCTGTGGCTGGCAGGGACTTTGTTCTGGGTGCACTGAAGCAGCTCCTCAGTCAGTGTGAGGTGGAGTGGGATCGGGGATCTGGAGCATCAATCCCAACCAAGCCTGGGAAAGGCTGGTCAAAGTCAAATTTCCCACTGGAAGCCCTAAATCTGTGTGTGGCAGCCAACAGCTGCCTGTTTGTTGTGTTTGTAGAGCTCCAGGAGGGCTCCAGCCCCCATCCATGGCTGGGCCCTGTCCCAGACCCCACTCCCTGAGGGACAGGCAGGACACAAAGCTGCATTTCCTCAAGGTTCCACACAACAGCACTGTCCTGCAGAGCTGCTCTTCTCATCACAGAGCAGACTGGCTGCAGCCTGAGGGGCTCAGGCTTTGGTGTGTTGTGTCCCTGGGAGTGTCCTGACAGGCACCACAGAGCCTGGGGGTGTTGTCCATCCATCCATCCCCTCTTGCTTCCCATGGCTGAGAAGCTGCTGCATGAACAGGGAAGGAGCTCAGCCCGATTCCACCTCTCTGTTTGCTCCTGGAATCTCCAGCAGCAATCCCAAAAGCTGTCAGGCATTCACAGAGCAGGAGATCAGCAAATCCTCAGAGAAGCTGATCTGGCAGCAGTGTTAATCCCAGCCATGCAGAGCCACTGAGCAGGTGGGAGAAGCCTTGCAGAGTCACAGTTTGCTGTGCCAGGAGGGATGGCACTGAAAGCCACCCCGCCTGAAGGCCACTGCTGCCTTTTTCACAAGGCTTGTCCTGCCACCAACTCTGCCCTGTCTCCAGCTGTGAGAACCAAGGTGCTGAGGAATGAACTGGTGACCTTCAGCAGTGAGGAAGATGAGATGATGTGAAATCCTGCTCTGCAGCCTCAGGCAGAGGGTGTGTACCAAACTCAAAACCATGGTTGGGTTTGGTGCCTGCTGAAGATTTGCTCCCTTGGGTCCAGTTGGTTGGGACATCATCTGCCCCTGCCTGCCAGGACCTTGCCATGACATTAACCTGACCCTGGCTAATGGTGGCTTCATCCCCTTGGAGCTGAGCTGATGTTCCTGGGCATGGAGCCCTTCATCACTGAGCTGCTTCCCATTGCACCATGCCGTGGTGTCTCCTTAGCAACACAGGATGCTCCAAGTCCGTCAGCTCTGCAGCTTTCTCTCCCTCTGCTTTCCACACCTACTTCCCATGAGATTTGAATCAAGTTCACATCAGTCCTGCTCTTCCTGCTGTGGTCTGAGCTCACGTCTGGTGTACCTGGGACACATCTGACCCTGGCAGGAAGGGCCTGAGAAGTGGCTGTGGGCCTCTCTGCTGTGGGCATTCCTTCTATAGTTTGTACTCATGCAGAGCAGATTTTAGATTTTAAGAACCTTCTGATGAGGCAGGATGTCCCCTCAGGGTCCAAATGGTTAAAACCCAGCTTTTCCATGCCATGCTGCAGTGCAGATGTCTGTCTGTCTGTCTGTCTGCTTGGCCAGCCCAGTGTTTGACTGCTGTTCCATTGTGTCTCCCTTCTCCCTGTGTCCTGCCACGTGATCTTGCCCATGCCCAAACTGATGCTGCTCCCTTCATGGGAAACACCTGCTGAAAACACCTTGAACAGCCCAAACTGGCCTTGGGCTGAGGCTGCCCAGCAGGTTTGTTTGGAATCTGCATTTCCTTGTGCTAGCTGTGCTCACTGGGGAAAGGACAGGTGAGGAAAAGGCTCATGTTCCTCTCTGCCACACCGGGACTGCAGCAAGAAGGAAAAGAGAAGACTCAGAAATGCAACTGGCAACAAATCTATTTCCTAGAAGCTCACATGAAGCTCTTATTTCCTTTCTCTTTTCCTAGGAGGTGTCTAGGCTCAGTTCAGAGTGTGGCTTCCTGGCAGGAGAGGGCCATTGGAGAGGGTCCCATCCCTGGATATTGTCCTGTGCTTGTGTTGCTCCATTGTTTATTAACAAACAGAAACTGCTGATTCCTGAGTACCCCACATCCTTCTGCTGGCTTTTCTTGTGCAGTCACCTTATGGGGTCTGTGAGGATCATCAGAGAGAATTCTCAAATAATTTTACCTCTTCCTTCTGGCAGGGTGAGCGGATTGCAGCTCTAATTGTGTGATCAGTAGAATGCACTGCAAGTCACACAGCAGCAAATGTCTGTGTCTTGCTGTACAGCAGCTCCAAACGTCCTCTGCTGCTCAGCAGCCTTTTCCAAAGGCGTGTGGGATGTGTTAATATGCACACTGAAGCCAAGGGTCACAGCATCACACACACGCTGCTGGCCTTGGGGTGAAACTTCTTGTAGCTCATGCCAGAAGTTGGGATTTATGAGGAACTCCCCCATGACCAGAAGATTGATGCAAACCTCTCCACCCTGGCTGATGGTGGGAGTGTCTCTTGGATCTCAGCAGTTCTACTACCAAAAAGTATCTTTGTCCTAAAATAAATGTACAGGTCACCTGTTTTTTCCCACTAGGAAAAGATGTAGAGGCTTAACAATTTTTGCAGTGCTGGATGAGATGCCAGAATGCCTTAAACAACACCAGCTCTTGATCAGGTCTTTGGATGTACAACTACAAAAAGAAACTGGTGCCCTTCCAGGCTTTTCACCCAAATATAAATCACCTTTTTTTTATGAAAAAAAAAATGCCCCAGAATATTACCTTTTAACCATTTTGCTTTGAGGAGATAAATCTGAGTGGAAGACAATCCATCGAGGTGTGACATGAGCTATATTGCAGACACAAACCATCTGGGACTGTTTGTTATCCCAGGGTGTCCTGTTTGTGTCCAAGCACCATGAGTTACTGGTACAGCACTGGCTGTGGGGAGGGTGACTCCACTGCTGAAGACACAGCAAAAGCAATTTTCTTCCTCCTCCATCTGGGCAGCGAAGACAACTCGCTTTAATCTCTTCTTTCCAAGCACTAATTAATCTTCTGATGAAAACAGGGACAATGTTTGGCCTGGCACGGTGGGTGGTTACTTATGTAAACGAGTCTCTTTGTTCCTCCACAGAGGACAGAACTGAGCCCAGCTCAGACCTGGGGCCAATGTCAAGGCAATGCCACAAAGGCACCGAGTCCCTGCAGAGACACCTGGGCAGGTGTGAGAGCAAAAGCTGAATTCCAGCTGGGCCATCAGTGAGCGTTTTGCTGCAGCACTGAGCCAGCTGTGGATGATCTGCTTTGATAAACCCTTAGCTCAGACACCCTTAAAGGCAAAGAAGCAATAAAAGTGAGAAGTAGGCAGTGGTGGTTAATGAAGTGAGCTCCAGTAAGGAGGAATGTGTGTCAGGCCAGAGACCCCGAGGAGGCACTGACACATTTTCCTCTGGAGAAGCAGGAGCTGGAGTCCAAGACCTGAGGATTCAGTAATTGAGTGTGTTTGAGCCTGCCTGGGGAGCTCTCCACAAATACAGTTGTCCACCTGGGTAGCTGAGGAGGATTAAAAATAGCCCAGCAAGATGTTGGCTTATCCCTGAGAGAACAGAATTAGTTGTCTGGAAAGACAGAGTGTATTAGAGGAGGATGAAAGGTGGGTGAACACTGCTCTTTCTCTTCAGTTAAATTCCTGCCCTATCCCTGCAGGCTTTGGATGCAAGATCAGACCCTTTTTCTGTTCAGCACTTTCCCTCTCTAATGCAAAGTTAAGCACTGCCATCTATCCTCTGCCAGGCCTGTGCTCGTGGCCATGATTGGAGAGCAGGACCCAGAGCTGGCTGCCCTGCCCCAGCCCCTGAGCTCCTCTGCTGGGGCTTTGTGCAGAGAAACTCAAGCTGAAGCACTGAGCAGGAGCTTGAGCTTCTAGTTCTGAGGGCACAGGCCAACCTCCTTGTCTCATGGGCAGGAAAAGTGTGGTCAGAGGTGTTTGGCTGCTATTGTTTAGGGCTTGCAGCTCTTCCAGCTGGGAATCTGGTGGGCAGGAGAGGCTTCCCTGGTGTTGTGTCCCCCTGGGAGACCTGGGGGGCTGCTGAGCTGGTCTCTCTTTCACTCAGCCTTGCTTTAATGGCTGCAGGGAGCAGCAGCAGTGCCTGACAGCTAATGTTTCCCACCATTTCTCACAGTGAATGTGCCCAAATTCCACCCACAAGTTCCTGCCCCAATCTGCCTTCTCAGCCTGAGCAACTCAAACCTCTCACTAGCAACCCACCAGACCTTGGTTCTCTGGGTCTTCTCTCAGACACAACCATTCCCCTTCCTCCAGGGAGTGCTTTTCTAAATATTTTTGTCTGTACTGCAGCAATCATGGGGCTGGATGAATTTTTTTTTTTCACTTCTTCTGTGCTCTTGTATTACCCCCATTTTTAACTATGACTCCTTCGTTTGCTGCTCCGTTTCCCAATCCGTGCCAGTGGCCTCTGTCCAGGTAATTTAGTCAACACAGGATATTTCAGCAGGATCAGACATGTTCAGTCTGTACACAAATCTCATTTTCACTGCCCATGAACCTGTTGAATGCTGAGCCTCGGATCCGACATGGCAAAAGCTCAGTCTGTAACAAGTGGCTCATTCTAAATTGGGATAATCATTTAGTTAATAAACACCCATTAAAGATTAGATTAAACTATGATTCCATCCTTTGCTGATCTGTCATTGTTTCTTATTTAGTAGCTGCATTCAGGAATATTCACACATGACTGCTTATGATGTTTTAATTGTCTTTGAAATGTTTCACAGCTGAGGTTGGAACCTGGGTAAAGTGTGCATGGGATCCTGGAAATCACTGCATCTAATGAGTGTCTGGCTACTGATGCAGAGTTATCTTTGCTTCTTTTTGACTCTTTAATTGCTGGTAATGGTCAAACTTGGTTTCCTGCTGGCTGAGTCTGAAATCCTTCACCTTGTTAGGAGCAATGAGAAATCACCAGGATAAAGCTGTGCTGTTAATACCCAAGGAATATGGCTAACCAGCTGCCATCAATCTTAATGCAAACCAGACATCCAGCCTTAAATTGTATCATCCTTAATGGAGTGATGTAGTTAAGCAAGCATCAAGTGGCCCCAGGGCAAGGATGTTTCAGTTTCATCGAGCTTTTTTCTTGATCTGGCAAGGGCTGAGTCTTGGGTTTTGATAAGTTGAGTCCTCCAGAAAGGGCTGGTGCAGGGGATGGGGTCACACATCCCAGAGAGCTCCCCATGGCTCGTGTGACCCTGGGCAAAGGGGACAGCTGGCCTGGACACAAAGCACCCCAGAGGAGCTGGGTCAGGGATTCTGCTCTCCCTGGCCTTCCCCTGGCTCTGCACAGAGGTTTGGCAGCACCAGGGGTGGTTTCCTGTGGCTCCTGGCACACACAGGAGGGGCTCTGGCCTTGATGCTTTGATGGAGGACTTGGCAGTCTCTGCTCTGCTCAGGGCAGCTTGTCTGGCGCTCGCAGTACAAACAGGGCCCTTTGTCCCTGCAGGAGGGTAATACCCAACCAGGCAAACAAGGGATCCCCCTGAGCAGCCTGGCTGCACCAGGGAGAGAAACCAACCTGTGGAAATCCCAGCTGAAGCACGGAAGAGAGGATCTAAATTTAGCTGCAGCCTGCCTGGGGCTCCTGAGGTTTGTGGCTGCTGGGGCAGTTGCTCAAAAGTTGAGCCTGCATCCAAAGGCTGCAGGCAATGCAGGAGAGCAACACACTCTGTTGTACTTCCAGGTGCCTCTCTTGAGTCTTTGGGATCATGGATTCATTTGGTGGTTGCTTAAAACAAAAAAAGGCAGTTGTACATACAAGGGAAGAGCAAGAGTTTGTGCCTCACAGGGGTTGCAGTCTGCACAGCAACGTCAAACAAGGGACTGGAGGAACAAAGCTCTTCTTATCCTCCCTTCACAGCTGGGTAACTGAATTTTGTGAGATGAAGTGATTTGCCTGTGGTTGTGTGGGAAGTGGCGAGGCCAGGAACGGAGCTGGGGTCTCAGGGGATCCGAGTTCACAACCAGTTTCTTTCTGTAGCTCCAGACAAACCCCGTGATTTCTCAGTGACCTGTTGTTTTGCCCTTGGCATTCCCCAGCAGAAGAATCAGCAGGTTGGCATCTCCACTGGAAACAAATCAGTACAGCTCCTGCTCGGGACTGAGAATGTTGAGTCTTTTCAAGAAAAAATCAAATCCACACTTCCTTTAGACACTGCTTGTTACCTTTTCTCAAGAGACAATTTGTAGATGCTACACTTAGGCCTGGAAGCAAACTAGAAACCTTGCTAAAGTCTCCAAACTGCAAATTACAGCAGAGCACTTTGCAGGGGCTGATGAAAGCTGCCAAGGACTCACAGTTTGGAAAGCCAGCAGCACTGAAAATTGAATTCCTGGGCAAGAGAAACCCGCAGAGCTGTGACCAGGGGAAATTGCTGCTGCTTGCTGAGGGTGGAATGGCTGTGGCTGCAACCTGAATTTGGTGGAATCAAGGCCCCCTCAGCTCTAGGACCAAACTCGTGCATGTTTTGCTCAGCGAGTTCAAAGCAATCCTTCCTTCAGTGCTCACGGAGTGGTGGAAAGGACTCCTGATAAATGAGAGGCACAAATAAAAAGTATTTGCAGTGATCTACTTGCCTATTAAATGTTCTCTGGAAGGGGTCATTGTTAGTGTTGCTGCTTCCCATCTAAACAGGAACACAGAGCCCTCCTTGACAGGGAGTTTAGCAGGAGCTGAAGGGATTAGGGGGTGTTACAATATCTCACTTCTAAAAAGTTAATGTATTAGGAACATGTGAGTCTAGACACGTACTGCAAGACTGATTTAGGATCTTAAAGAGGATTCTGCCTTTCATTCTGGCTTTTAGTAAAAGCTTTGTAGTACATCTTTAAAGAGCCGCTAAAGCCACAGTGAAAACATAAAGGAGAAAATAATAGAAGCAGAAAGACTTTTTTAAAATGGATTTCTTCCCTAGTTTTCTCTCTTGCCCCTACTCAGAGCTGAAAGCCATTTGCATAAAAATATGATGCTCTTTTTTTCCCCCCTTTTTCCTTTAAAAACACAGCTCACTTCCTCTTTACTCTCTTCCCCTGAAAGCTGCGGGTCACTGTGCAAGATTAATGCCAGACTGTGGAGGAGCAGAATGCCTCAAATTCGGAAGTTCATCCAAAGTTCCTCCAACTGCAGAGTGGTTGAGATAGGAGCAGGCTGGGGGAATCTGGGACAAGGCAAATGGTCCTCAGAAGGAGCTGGAGTAGCTGCCAAAAGATTGGGAAAGGTGGTGGACAAGGGAGCTGTAGATTTATGTAGATTTATGGAGGATGTGGATTTTACCGTGGTGGTAAGAAAATGCCTGTAGGAACACAGAGCTGCAAAACCTTGGAGAACACAGTTATTTGTGTGGGCAGATCCAGCTCAGCTCCTGCTGAACTAGAGTTATTTCACCTCTAATTTTGGAAAGAAAAATAGCCTGGCACCCAACTTTTGGGAGACTTGAGGTCTGCTGCTGTTGGGAAAACCATCTTGAGATGGAAGAACATCTGCTGTTGACTTTTATTTTATCTTTTTTTTTCTCCCAGTCTCTAACTTCTTAGGTCCTTTCAACTCACAGGCACCCAATCCACTGAAAGTAGGACTGCCTGACTTCAGGTGAGGAGGGAACAGCAGGAACAGATGGATTCCTCAGCACCAGAGCCTGGTTTCCATGCCAATAGAGCCTGATGACAGAGAACAAGGAGTCAACTTTTTGCTGACAGAGGGTGTGGGAGCTGCTGGCTGAAAACTTCCCGAGGCTCTGGTGATTCCTTACCAGGTGGCAGCCAAACGGAGCTGCTTTCTTTTCAGAAGGGATTTTGTGTTTTAAACACAGCCCAAGTCCCTGAACAAGGCAGAGAAGTTCCCACCAGCCCTGGTGGAAAGGCGCCGCTGTTATCCACACCTTGTGCTCAGCTCACCTGCCCCGAATGAGGAGGAGGAAGGCACCATAATTTGCATATTAATGAGGTCAGATTGGGTTCCTCTGCAGTCACTAGGGCGGGTTTATTACCCTGTTTGTTCTTAGCAGAGCTGCTCACCCCACCTCCACCCCACAGCCCAAATCTGCCCGTGGACAGCAGCTCCGAGGTGCAGCAGCCTGCCCTGCCTGCCCCTCGGGCCCTCAGGAGGGACGGGGAGAGAGGCCCTGGAGCCTCTGCTTCCACTCTGGAGCTCAGCCACACCTGGGGGATACTTGTGATGCTTCACCAGGGGGGTTTGCAGAGAGGGAAACTGAGGCACGGAGTGAAGGAGAGGGTGCTGGGGTGGAAGAGCAGAGCAGGGCTGACACCCACAGTGATGCACAGAAGCTGCTCCTTGCTTTCATCCTGGAGAACTCCCTTTCCTGAGCTCCAGCTGGAGGCCAGGCAGCCACTGAGGCTCCATCAAACACTCCCTTTCTTCACTCAGGCCTCAGTAAATCTGTACCAGTTCTAAGAGTTTTTGAAATTACTCCGACTTCCCATGGGCAGAACCCAGCCCAGTGCAAGGTGCAGGATAAAATGCTGCTGAGTGGAGGATTTATATCATTTTACCCTCTGGAGGGGGTCCAGGAGTCAGCTGGATCAGCTGGGAACAAGTCTCCTAAAAGGGAGTTAAAAGACTTTGAGTGGTTTTCTGTCTTGCTTTCTCTTTGGAACAATCCCTGGAAATATCCAAATGCTCTATTAACAGCATTTCAGAGTGTTTAGTGCTCAGAAATTACAGGTGACTCTGCTCTGCTCTGACAAATGCAGTGGGAGTGTGGGTCCTCCCCTCCTGAATTATTCACACCAAAAGGTAGTTTGAAGCCAAACCTCAAAGTTCCCAGATTTGTTTTGATTTTTTACAAAATGCCCCCAATCAGCAGGCTTCTCTTAAAACATGGAATTTTCATGAAAATCAAATTGCTTTGTTTAGAAAGAGTAATATTTTCTGTCAGCAAAGGTGTTGCAGGAAATACAACAGGAGACCTCACAGGCACAGCAGGATTAGAACAAAAACGTACAGAAAGAGAGGAAACACAGTCAAATATTTCTGCCTGTGGCTATTAAAACTTTTGAACAGAATCTGTGTCCTTCTAATCGACACCCTTCAAAACCTGTACCTGCAGCAAACCCCAGACCAGGAGAGCATCCCTGCATCCTGCCTGTGCCAGGGAGCTGTGTTAGACTGGAGTAAAACTGTGCCTGCAAAGTGTCTGCTCCTCTCAATAAAATATGGGCTTTCATTTCAGCAAGGGATCACAGCACAAAGTGCTAAGTGCTGTAAACACTTTCCAGCAAGACATTTCAGGAGCTGAAAACTGACTGCTTAGGTAGCTGCAGCTGATAAAAAGCAAATGTAAAAGCAGCTGAGCTCAGCCAAGGCAAGATTGTGCTTTCTGTGGAGTTCTGGGCTCGGGTCCCTCTGGCTGCCCACGGTCACTGTGGGAGTGGTGGCTGCAGCTCAGGAGGTGCTGGGAGTTGTGTCTCTGAGCTAAGAGCCCTCTCTGAGCTCAGTCCTAGGCTTGGGGTCTCTCATCACTCTGAAATCTGATGAATTTCTTCTGCTCGTTGTGGGATGATGTGAGTTCATTCCGTGTTCACCACGTGTGGTTTATGTGGCTTGGGCAGAGCAGGGTAACAGATTGTTCAGTCTCCACATCTTGCATGTCTAAACCCCACAGTGTAACACTTCGGTGGATCTCATCATTCCACACCTTTCCATGGAGATGATTTCTCTCCCTCCCTGGACAGCTGCAGCACTGAGCACTGGCTCCTCTTCTCTCTTTGCTCTTATCACAACAATATTTCTTTCCGCCTGTTGCCTCTGGGTCCTTTCCAAACATCACCTTCCTCCAACAGAGAACAAGAGGGGAATGAACTTCCTTGTCCAATTCCTTGGAGGTGAGAGGGGGGAGAATCTGCCCTAAAACACCTCCCTGGGTGACTGCTGTGGGGGCACAGCCAGAGGCAGGGAGTGAAGGGGTTAAACAGCAGAAGGCTCTGCCAGGCAGTGGGGAAAACGTGGCTGATTCTCACCCTAAGTTGAAGTGCTAAAACTACCAGCAAATACTTCAATAAATAGCAAGCTCATAAATAACTTGCAACATTGCACTTCATAATAAAGCAGTGACAAATGTTACATCTCTCTCCAAGTGGATTAATGGTAATGGGGGTGGGAAGAAGGAGTGATGTCTGTGAGGTGGTATTAAAAATCACTTACATTTCACAGGTTCCCATAAAAGGGAGGCTTGTGCAAAACAATTAATCATGTATTATAAATGCAGCTTTTATTAAAGAAAAGCAAAAGTATAAATACAGCCAAGCCCCGAGGCACTTGTTCCTTGCAATAGTTAGTAAGTGTTTGGAAATATGAGCCAACACTTGGGACCCAGTTTAGCAGTGTTGTTATTGCTCTAAGAAAAGCTGGGATGCAGAGGTGGCTTTGCTGCCTTATTTTTGTCTTTTTTACAGTCTGGCATAGTCTGCTCTGGATATCAGCAGCTTTTCCTATGCCTTGCAGTACTTGAGGTCTAAGAACAGCCAGATCCTTCCAAGGATTTGTCCTGGAGATGACCCCTGCAGAGCAGAGTTATGGAGCCACCTCTGCTGCCCCGTGTCCCCAGCTCCTACAAGACTAAAACCTTTGCCAAAGCCAATTAAAAACAGCTCTCAGTGTCCCACCAAGGCAACAGAGAGCATAAAGAAGAGGAGAAAGTTGTTTTCCCTAAGTGTTCCCCATGGAGAGCTGTCCCAGTGGGTTCCCCATTGCACCAGGAAAGGGGAGTTTGTTGTTTAGAGTTGTGTTGAAATTCTGCTCTCCCAAATCCTGGGCCGGAGGAATGGAAGCTTTGGGGGTCCTGTTTTACTCCCCCTGGGTTGATCTGCTCTTTCAAGTTGAAGTCTGAGCATTGAAAGAGGGAAGTGGCAGAACTAGAAGGTGATGCAGGAAGGCTATTAAGGGGCAGGGGGATTTTATGACAGCACAGTCAGAGAGATGATTTATTTTGTCCTTCAAGCATTTTCTCTTGAAGGCTGCTAAAGCCCATTAAAGCTTCTGTCTGAAGCTATGGTGAGATTCACTCTCTGGAAAGGACAGAGGTTTTACCATGGGGAGCCAGGAGTGGGGATGGCTCTGGTTTCATTAGCAGAGCAGTTATCTGAGCTGAAAGGGTTTCTGCTAAATTAGCAGGGGCCCTTGTTGCAATTAAAGTGCTCCTGCTTGTAACCACAGTCACTGTGGCTTGTTTGATTTTTGGGGGAGAGCCAGACAACCATATCCAGGATCCCAGCTGTCAAACAGCAGGAACCAAAGGGATTTCAGGAATCTGCACAGCCACAAATCCTCCCCAGCTCCACCTGTGCAAGTCCTTTCCTTGGACTTCTCTAATGTTCAGTGTTGAAAGTTCACCACCAGTCACAACCAACATGTGGAGCTGGGATTCACTGGGATTCAGCAAGACCATTCCAGAGTGTGTCTCCTTGGCTGTGCAATGCTGCATTTCTCCATGTGGGAGTTGGGAATTACCATCCCAGCTCATCTGTGTGCCTTGAGGCCTCTGAATTGTTTCTCCTGGTCCAGGATTATATGGAGACATACACTGTGAAATAAATACTGGGGAAATTGCAAAAAATCCCTTTTGTCAGTTTGGTGGCAGCCCAGGAATTAACGTCCATTCTGGAAACGCATAAATCCTGGTTAAAATCCTCCCACCCTGCTCAGATCCATCCTTTTGGCTGGCAGGTCATGGGTCCTCCAGCCACAGACCTGGGGAGCAGCCAGGGGTGCTGCCAACCCTCCCACTGCTCCCTCCTGTGCCTGGGACTGCTCCAAGGAATGTGGCACCTTCCAGGGGCGTTTTGCGAGAGCAGCTGAGCTGTCCTGAGCTGTCACCCAGGCTATTAAATATTTAATTCATCCATCACTGAGGACGGGCCGTGATCAAACGGACAGAGGAGCTGCTGTTCAGTGCTGCTTGTTAATCAGAGCAGCTCTGGTGAGCAGCTCTGACAAGATCTTGAAAGGATTATTTTAATTTCCAGGGGGGGTGCTCAGACGTGTCACCCTGGAAAGAGGACACCTGTCAGCTGAGCAGAGCATCCTCCTCTCTCTGGCTGTCCCCAGAGACCAGAGCTCACCTGGCCTGGCAGTGGGGATGCCACAAAGATTGGGCCTTTTGCTGCCTCCTGGAACTGGAGCAAAGCCTTGGGAACTGGGTCACCCATGAATGGTTCTGGTGAAGAGGAATGGGCAAGGAATTCCTGCATCCTCCAAGGATAAACCTGATGGTTCCCCCTTTCATTTGGAGAGAAACCGTGATCTAGAATGAGAACACAACTTGTGCTCTTTACTGTCATTTAATGCTCAAGGAAAATGAACTTCCAGCAGGGAAACTGGGTATTGGTTTTCTTGTTCTCACTCAGTGCAGGGCACCACAGAACCACTCTGTTCTCTGTATCTTCTCTATTCCCTTGCATCTGCAGCCAAATCTCAGCTGTCCCATATCTTTCATCGCCTTCCATCTGAAAAATGACTTCTGTTCATACTGGACTGTCTCCAAACCTTGCTACTGCCTGAAGAGTCCCCAGGCTCCAGCATCAAATCCAGCCCTAATTGCTCTCACAGAATCACAGAGTGAATCTTTTCCCTGCTCTTCATCAGCCTGGGAATGACAGAGGTCGGAAATGCCTTCCTGCCCATCTGTTTTCTCCAGCTCCTGGATGAAGTTCTTTTCTTTGTCCCTGCACTGTTTGACATTTCTGGGGCCACAAGTGCCTGAATGGAGCACAAATCACTGGAGTTATGGCATCTGGAACACACAGGGAAGGGGAGGAACAGTGCAGAAATCCCTCATTTTGGGTCCCTCTCGGTGGTGAGAGATCTTCCAGCTGTCATTTCTTTTATTTCTGGCTCTAAATGATGCCTAGGCCTCTCCTGCCTGTCAGCCTGCTTTGCCAATGCTGTAAATACTTCCCATTACCCATCCAAACCCCACTGCACCAGCTGCTTCTTGGAGCTCTCCTGCTTATAAATCTCCCCAGCTTTTGTATTTGTTTGGGGCAATTAGTTCTGCAGCTCTGCCCAGAGGTCAGTGTGAGTTAGCAGTGCTTTTCATCCTCTTTCCCCTTCTTTTCTTCTGGCATTCCCTCTCCATGGTATTTTGCCCAATTTTCTCTGCCCTATTTTACTGCTGCTAAATTCAGACTCCTCTTTTTCCTCCACGTTTCTCATGGAAGTGCTGCCTCACTCCCCATCCCCGGATGTTCCCTACCCTGTTTGCTGGTGGGTAACCCCAACCCCAGAGCCTGAGGGATCCCAACCACCCCCCTTCCCTTGCTGCCTGTGCTGTTTGTGCCCACACCTCCACTCTGCCTCCTCTCCTGCTTCCTTTGTGAGTTCCTTCCTCGTTTCACTTCTGGAAGCCTCGTGCCCACCGCGAGCGGAGGGTCCCAGCTGCTCTGGTGTCCTTTATCCCTCTGGAGCTGTTCCAGGAACTCTGTTCCGTGGGCTTCTAATTAAAATCTTCAAAGCAGGACGTGGTGGGAGCTGAGAAGAGCCGAGTGAACTCTGGGCACCTATTCCCTGATGCCTCCTTTGTCCTCAGCTGCCGAGGGCTGGGCTGTTTGCCGGAGAGCCGGTTCTGATCGCGGGGAGACCATTTTACACAACCACTGCTATTAGCCATAATGAGAATAAATGATACAAGAATGGAATCTTATTATACACTTTTTGATGAGGGCCTTTCATCTGAAAGATTCCGAGGTGCTTTGCAGGCTACTGAGCATAGAAATCATTTTGCTCACTGGGGAAATTCAGCCAGCTCAGGGAACTGTTGGAAAACACACATTGAGCACATGGGATGGTTCAGGAGGGAGAGCAGACATACTGGATTCAAACAAAATTGCTGCCTAAATTTAGGGGAAGAAGTAGGCTAGAATGCCTTTTATGTGGAGCATTAAATAGCTGCCCCCTGGCTAATACCTGTTGGAGTGAGACGGATATCAGATTTTATGATCAAGGCTGGTATTTCCTTAAAGGAGCTCAAAAGCTTGACTGCCATTTAGTTCTTGTTCCTGACTCCCTTTGATTCCTGTGAATCAACTCACCCTGGTTTCACATTCCACAGGGAGCAGGGAAGTTCTGCAGCTGTGATTTCCTGATTAACCCTGCCTGCAATGGGGATTCAGGGCTGGCTCAGAGAGAGGAGTGTTACTCCCTAAACAGCCAAGTCACAAATATTTCTCTTCCTCCTCTACTGTGGATTTAGTTTCCCTTGAGCTCTCCAGTCCAAGCACTGACCAGTGCCTGACCCTGCTTAGTTTATGAGAGGTTGACAAGATGAAAATCCATAGCATAACATGGAATGTATTCGTCTTTTGTAAAGGAGAAAAACATCCACACAAACCCCTGACCTCCAAAGACACTCAGCTGCCTCCTGCTTCTTCCCTGCTCCTTGCTTCTGTTTCTAGGAGCAGATTGAATGGGGCTGGCCCTGTGGAGGGGAGCTGTGTGCATCCCCACTGATCTGTGAGGTCAATAACATTCCCAGTCCAAGCCAAATGCAAAGCAGGACATGGGTTCTGCTGGGTGGCACCCAGGAGTGGGAGGCACAGGTGACAGCACAATCCATCTCTGGGAGCTCTGAAGCTGCCTGGGCTGGCTCTGGCCCTGCTGAAGGCTGGGCTGAGCACACGAGCTGATTCCTCAGGCTCTGGGCTCATCTTGGAAGCTGGATCTGCCACTGGGATCCCATCCTCTTGAGCTCTTGGGGTTGCAAAAATCGGTGTTAAAATGAGTGTGCTAATAAAGCATGAACCTCCTGTAATTCCTGCCGCACTGAGGGGCTGGATGTGAGACCTCAGGAAGGGAATTCCCTGCCTTGGCTGCTCTGATGGTCTGAAGGGTAAAAGGGTCTCACCAGACCTCTCCAAAAGCCTTGAAATTCTGCCAAAAGTGGGGATTTGGGGCCCAGTCTGCAGTGCCTCCTGGTGCACTTGGGGCTGTGAGAGCTCCCAGCCTGGAGGAGACCACAGAGGGAGCAGCATTTGCAGCTGAATTGAACATGACCTTTCCTGACACACCAGAGGATTGAAAAGCCTGTCATGGATTGACTCATTCCCCAGGAGAACCACCATTAGTCCTGGAGGACTCGGGCAGCAGATGACAACAGGAATGACAGGAAGGGGGCACGTAAGGGCGGCGTGGCAGCTTTGTCACCGAGGTGTTTCAGAACAGACCCGACAGCTCTGGCAAACGGGTGAGGGGTCAGATTCCTGCCTTGGAGCAAGAGGAATGGACAGGATGTCCACAAGTCCTTCCCTGTGATGGACACTGCTGGAGTGGGCACTTACACAGAGAGGCCTTTCCTCATCCTGCCACAGGATCCGTCCAGGCTATGAATTATTCAGGGAATTTGTCTGCACAGAGAGTGGAGCCCATCTTTGTTGTCCTGGTGTTGGGCTGAGGGTGATCCCACATCCTCTGAGGGGATGTGAGCTGCTCCATGGGCTCTTCCCGAGGCAGACAGGGGTGAGGAGCTGTTCCAGGAGCTGTTTGGAAGTACCTGGTTCAGAGATCCCCTTTTCCCCACAGGGGTGTGATGGGCAGAGCTGGCAGTAGGGATAATTAACAGCAGAGTATCTGGGGGAGAAGTATTTGGGTATTTGGGAAGGATCACTCTGAAAAATTCCTGCCATTAAACAGCCACGGACAAGAGGGAAAAGGAGCCATGAGACATCTTCACAAAAATGATGTCCTGACCAAAATCCACCTCTGATTGGTGCTGGGCTGTCTGAGGGAGCAGTTATTTGTCTTAGGAGTCAGGACAGTTATAAACAAGCAAAGATGACTTTAAGAAACTCGAAGCCATCCAATCTGGGTTTTCTGGAAGCTGTTCCAGGAGTGGAGATTATCAGCAATTTGAGGACCATAGCACTTCCAAGCCCTTTATGGGTAAATCTCAGAAGCACTGGGCAGGAAATTTGAGACTTCTTAGGAGGAGATGACTGCTGCAGAGCAATAGCAGGTCTTTTTTTGTCCTCCTAGGAAATTTAGGCTAAAAAGAAACTTGAATAAATGCATGTAGCAGATTATTTACTGTAAGCTATTCACCTAGCTCAGCTTTAAACTAACTAGTTGAATAACTTGCTCATGCTTAAAATAAATGTTTATTTTAACCTAAGCTTGTTGTAGAAAGCCTCAAACCCCCAGCACTGCTATCAGCTAAATATATTTTCTCAGAGTATATACAAGGCTGTAATTAAGGCTGTGTCAGACATTCCATTATATGTCTCTCATCTCCCCCTCTTAATATTTATCACCCATTTTCACATCTTTCCATCTTTACCCTCGGCAATCCCTCAGGCCTGGCAAGGTATTTCCTCCTGAAATGCATTTAATCCACCGGTGATGGTTGCAAACCTTTAGAACATCCGTAAAGGTTGTCTCCAGTTGGATTTAAGATGTCCCTTAAGCTGTCACTGCCCTCCACCTGCCCCTGCCCCTTGTGGCTTGTCACCCAGAATTTTTACAGCCTTCTGATAATTTTTAAAGTCTTCTGAGAATCTCTAAAGTTTTCTGACTTTTCTAAAGCTTTTCGAATGTTGACATGTTGAAGTGGAGTCTTTCAAGGACTTTGCAGGAAAAACAATCTTTGTTTACGTTCCTCTCTCAAGGAGAGACATTTGATGGACTTTTGTCTCTGCCAGTGTGGATGGAGAGGTGGCAACTTCTCCCTCCAATCCAGGGGCAATCCCTGGAAAACTATAAAAACCCTGGTTGTAAATAAACTCCCTCTTTCCTGCCTTTGGAGGTCACTTTGTGTGCTGTGCCTTCATTGCATGTCGTGCTGTGACAGTGGCTCACTGTGGGCTGGGCTCATTCCCAGCTCCAGCCACGCTGGGAGCAGAGGAGATGCTTCCCAGCACACCCTGTGCCTGCACAAGGGCAGTGCCAGGATGGAGCCCTGCCTGGTGCTGATGTCCTGTCACGTCCTGGCCCAGTGTCCCACGTGTCCCACTGCAGCCACAGGTGGGTTGTGTGGACTGGGGCCAGTTTCCATCACAGTGTTTGCATGAGAGCACCCATGGCAGCTGCTGGCTTGGGTTTCCTGGGATAAGCCTGGCTTCCCATGCTCCTGCCGTGTGCCAGGATCTTGGATGTCCCTTTGGGACTGGGCTTGTCTGTGGTTGGTGTGGAGCTGTGTGAGGGTGGCCTCGCTCCGTGACTGCACCTTCACCCCTCTCTGGGCTCCCCCTGGTGCCAAATAGGAGGCTCATCCTTGGATTCCTGGATGTTGCAAACTGAGACATCGCTGTCTGGCCTCTGAAAGGCTGCACAGGGACCCAGAAATGCCATTTGCAGTTCTGCTGCTCACCTGCCAGCAACCTCCCTCGGGGAGACGTGGGGGAGTAGCAGCTCTCGTGGCCTTTATTTTCAGAGCAGAATTTGTAGTTCACGCTCACTGTGGCGACAGCAGAGAGTGCCCCGTGTGCTGGGTGGCAGCAAGGACCCCGGCTGGCAGGAACAGAGGTTTTGGAGAGCCAGGAGCAGGATAATCCGTGGGCAGGGGGATGTCAGAGTGCTGGGCGTGCTGTGCCGACTATGCTAATGCGTGTTGGCTGGAGGAGAAGCATTTATTACGTGTCAGGGGGAGGGTGATGGATGGCAGCTCAGGTTTTCCCCTGTATTATTTCAGCTCTCTGGTCTGCTGGTGATTTATTCAGTAGCATTTATGGTGTTACAAGTCTAAAACCAAAAGTGGAATTTATTCAACCCTCTCCTGCCTTTCTTTTCCCTCTCTGTTTTGTTATATTTCTGAGGGGTTTTTTTCTTCTGGTTTAAAGCTTTCCTTGCTTTGGGACTAGATGGATTACAAAGCACCAGCAGATGCTTTTCTGCTGTTCTCCTCTCCCAAACAAGGCCAACTTTTCCAGGAACTTTAAATGTTTGGGTGCTGGGCTCTTCCAGAACCTCCCATGAGGATCCAGAGGAGCTGCTATGCTCCAGGATTTTCTGCAAGGCTGGTCCTGAGTGGCTGAGCTTTTAAAAATCAAACCATATGCTGTTTGAAAATAAAACAAGCACTCTGGCCTTTGTCACAGAAACTCTGATCCATGCAACAGATGGGGCAGTTTGCGGCAATTTTCTTGGCCCTGTGTTTTAATCTTGGAGAAAAAAAACCCACTTCTCAGTATGCTAACATAAAAATTATTGTGTTTAAGCACATATCTGCGTGCAGGGAGGCTGGAAAGGTTTGAGAGATTGGAGCTGCCTTTCTCCCTTGCTGTTCAGAGACCTCTGCACGCTGCAGGATGTGCCTGTGTTTGCAAGCTGTTCAATGCATGCAGCTCACCCACTTTCACCCAAAGGCAGGTCAGACCCTTTCTCTTTAGGGCAGCATCCTTCGTGTCTCCAGGTGTTGTATGAACATATTACGAGTTTCCCTGCAGAAAAATACTCTCATGGGAAAGCTCAAATTTGCAGAGCACAAAGTTCTGTAAACAATCTCTATCCTGTGTCTCTGTCTCGGGAGATGTGGGTTTGTTTCTCTTTCTTAGCCAATGTGTGAAGTTTTGTTACCTCTCTGATATGGGAAGCATTTTCGGGGATTCTTCGGTACGGAGCATGGAAGAAGTACAGCTCGCTCTGTACCTGGGGCAGAAACAGCCCAAGCTTTGAACAATGGAGTCAATTTTAATAAATCATATTAACCCTTATGATATGGAGTCAATGAGTCCTGTTTCACCGCTCTCATTGTGACCATAAATGGTGACCCCGAGACCATAAATGGTGACCCCGAGACCATGCCCAGGCACAGCAGCCCGAGCTGAATCAAGCCCTGCGGAACGAGGCAAGGCCCACTCACTGCTCTGGTGCCTGTCCATCCGTGGAAAACCCGCTTCCCTTCCCCCTCAGCCTGCGGGGAGCACCCTTCGTGCCCGCAGGTTATAAATTGTGCTGGTTTGGCGCTCCCCTGGCGCTGCTGGGCTTCACGGGGATGCCCGGAGCCCACAGCGAGCCCCAGGCCCTGCCCCGGCAGCCCGGGCAGGCTGTGAGGCGGCGCCGGGGGCTCGCCCCGAGCCTTTTGCTCCGGAGCCTTTGGTGACAGGCTGGGTTTAAGTGGCACATAAAGCTGCCAGCCCTTTATGGAGGCTGTCGGGCACTAAGGACACGGGGAATTACGGCAGAGGAGGTGCTTTGCAGAGGGCGTCTCGCAGGGGGCTGCGCTGTTTGTTTACCTGAAGCAGCAGGTTTGCGGTGCTTTTCCAGCAGAGCGGCTTCCAGGCCAGGGTGTCTCCGTGCCTGCATCAGCTGCTTCGGATCAGCTGTGACAGCCTCTAAATCTGGGGCAAAGAAGGGCTTGGAGGGGCCCGGGAGTGCTGCAGGAGAGCTCGGGATGATGTGCAGAGGAGCCATTTCCTGCTGGAGACCTGCGATATGCTGTGAGGGAAGCTGGGTTGCTTTTGCTGAGAGCTGCAGGGATTTTTTTTTGTGTGGCTATTGTTGTTTACAAACGCAGCCGTAGGTAGAGGAGCGAAACGTTTAATTGCAATTGGCTTTCCTCAGCCTTGTACCAGCCAGGGAAGGAGGAGAGTGGATGAGAGGCTGTAAAAAAAGGAAAAACATTCATTTCCCTGTGGCTTTAACAGTTGTGAAGGATTTTTATTGCTGCTGCAGCAGGAGATGGTTCGTCTCCTCACGTCTGGCCTGGGCTGGGATGTGCTGGGGCTCTGCCTTGAGCAGCTGCACTTTTCCCTCTCAGAGCAGATTCCTGCCTGCTGCAGGAATTCCTGGGGTGGATGCAAGGCTGACAGTGGTGCTGTGAGTGTGCAGGGCTGGCACACCTGGGCAGGGCCCAAAGCCTCACCTGCAGAGAGGAATTGCCTTTAACTGGCATCGCCAGAACCCTCCTTG
>VYXD01003624.1:1353464-1411460 GCA_013397195.1 Hylia prasina
CATGGGGCTTCCCATAGACTGTTCAGGAAAACTGAAAATAGCAGCCTTGAAATTTGAGGTGCTGAATTTTTTTAGGAACTGGGGCATTGAAAAGGTTTGGCACGTTTGAAACAAAAAGAAAAGAACTTTCATACATTTGGGAGAGGAAAAGTACCCCCAAACCCATGTCTTTTTTCCAAAAATATACTCTGGTTTGGCCTTTGCTTGTTGGGATCTGGTTCAAGGCCGTTCACATCCCTCAGGGACACCTGGTGCTCCCTCAGCAGCAGGCAGAGCTTTGTGAAATTTGTGTATTCTCCTGTCCTCAGGTCACTCAAATGCACAATTCCAGACAGGAATGAGCTGCTCATGTCCCATTACAAAGTTCCAGGTGCCAGGATCTCTCCTCTCCTTCCTGCTGAGCTCATTCCTGTTTCTCCTGGCTGGTGTGACCTCCAGGCACATGTGAGTAGTACTGGCAACAAACTGCTCCCAGGTATTCCACAGGAGGGGAATGCCAAGGAAATGTGGGATATAAATCTAGGGAAGACTCCTTGGAGTCAGAAGGGAAGAAAAAAGAGATGTTTGGCACAGAGGGTTGGGCTGTGGGACAGTCTGGAAGGCTGGAGGAGGGAAATTCTCTTTTCTATCCCACGAAACAGCCAAGATTTTTATAGAATTTTTAAAATTTGCTCTCCATATGGCTGTAAGTATGATATTGTTACAGTTTTTTTGTAAAAATGTGAGACAGCCAGCCTGAGGGAGCCTGGGGGAGAGAAGCTGTGGGGTGGAGGAGAGGAAAGGGACTGAAATCCCTCCTTAGCTTCTTTTCTGCCTGCCTGGGGGCAGGCAAATGCCCTCATTCCAGGATTGCTGACTGCACTGGAGCCTCCTCTTTCCTGCAGAACAAATGGGAGAAGCAAATGAAGCTGTGAGGGGTTGACATCTCTGGGAAACAACAACTCAGAGCCCCATCCTTTGTGCTGGGCACTGCTGGTTGTCTGCCCTGTGCTGCCACCCTTTTCCCAAGGAAACACTTCCATGGGAGGCACCACGGGGCAGCTGTGAGTGGGGAAGGCTCAGCCTGGCACGTGCAGAGCACACAGAGCCATCCCCTTGTTCCAAATATATGTGGGGGTTGGGGTAATGGTAGCTTTATTGAGGTGGCCAGCACCCCAAAACCCTCTCTCATTCACAAATTCTTTAACAGTGACTGATTTGGTCTGTTGTTGGAATTCTGGAAACTTGGATTTGGGGATTTTAGTATATTGTAATACATGTTAGTTAAGATGGAGGATTTTGGACGTTGTCTAAGTCCTTCTTCACCTTCTTCTTCCTTCTTCTTCATGGGTTTGGGTGGTTTTCTGTAATAGGGTGAAAAAGGTCTGTATTGCAAGCCTTGGTTGGTTATTATTGGGTCAGAAATATAAATAATACAGGTGTCACCTCCTTATTAGGTAATTGGCAGGCACTTAACCTTAGAAAGAGTAAGCCTTAGAAGTAAGCCATTTAACCTCACTTCTCTAACTTGCTTTCTTATCTATTTACAGACTCACTTGCTCGTGAGTCTGTAAATAGATAAGAAATTGTAAACATCCAAGTCGGAACACAAAACTTATATTTCCCATGTATTAATCCCGATCCTGGCAGGGAAAAAGAAGCCAGAACCTTCACAGTCTATTATAGAATGAATTATTTGTTTAATAGACACAAAACTAACAGATATAAGACTTAAAACAAACTAATATACTACACAGGAATAAAGACAAAAAGAGACTACTAGTAGCTATATACAGTGTGAGGTTAAAGGCACCTATTAATTTTAGCTAGCAAAGAAATAATGTAACTTAGAATTCAATGTGTCCTACTGTGGGAAATAGAAAAAGCAGAAAGCTTGCATAGCAGTGTGGATGTAAGGCATAAAGTAAAAAAGACACCAGCATGAGGACATAGAACAATAAGGCTGTTTTTGTGCTGTGTAGAGTTAGGCCTTAGCAAGCAGAAAAATATGTTAAGCAACAGAAAAGTTGAATAATGACTATCTGTGCTTTGTTTATAGAGGAGTATAAAAAGTTACTGAATAGCAAAAAAAAATCAAAAGAATGAAAGCAGCACCTATGGTTGGATATAAAGTGTACATGTAGTTTTAATGATTGGTTTATGCAGATGCCCGTAAGCTCTTAACGATTTGCTGTTGGTTANTTTGGTTTATGCAGATGCACATAAGCTCTTAACAATTTGCTGTTGGTTAGAAAACTTTTAAAAGGCTTTGTAAAACAGGGGGTTCTGGCTGCTGTTGCCATCTTTCAATTCTCACCCTGTACTGAGGCTGATGTTGCAATAAAGCTCGAGGAACATCTCCTGGCAGTCCTGGCCCGTTTTTTGGAAGTAAAGATCCAACATCTTACCGTGCAGTTGTTGCTGGGGCACACATGGAGATCCTTTCCCTCAGTCCCCAGGGAAGTAACCATGGATTGGTGTCCAGGCTCCAGGGAAAAGGTTCAAACACTCTCAGGGCGAGTGTGTGTAGAAGGCTTCTGCCTCTGTGATAATTGAGTGTCTTTTACAGTTTGTAACAGTGTTTCTCAGTCTTTATTTCTTTTATTTTAAATTTTATATTACTTCTATTAAATATTTCTTTTATCTCTTGCCACCTCTCCAGACTAAGATGTTTCTGCTTAGCTGAGGCCTGAGCCCTTTGGGTGCCAGAGGTGACCCCTTGCTAGGTCTTTAACCCTGAGTTTTTCTCTTCACATCTGCACCAGCTCTGTGGTAGAGAGAGGCAGGACAGCCCTGCCACACTCCTCCCAAGTCCTTGGCAGCCAGAGACCTTCAGGCAGTGCTGGAGCTCCTTGCTCCAGGGGTGAAAGACAATTCCAGGAGGCACCTCCCTGCCCCGCTCCCATCCCGTGTATAATTTACCATACATCATGTTACATTTTTATTGCTACACCAGTTCCCAGGCTCAGGGCTGGCAGGGTTCCCAGCAGGCAGCCCAGGGAGGCTTTTGTGTGGAGAACTTCAACAGGAGGAGCGATTCCTCGGGAGCCTTTGTGTCGATGTGTGGGTTTAACAGGCGCCTCCTAAAATCAGGTTTAATAAAATGGGGGGGCTGTGCGTTAATAATTTCCTTTTCAATGGAATTGGTACCAGAAATAAAGGCTCAGAATAAATAAGAGAGGAAATGAGAGTCACCCCTGCCATCTGCAGATAATCCCCTCTAGTATAGATTGCAATTGTGTTGGAATTACAGGGCAATTAGTTTGTCAGGCTGGGAAGTGTTATACAAGAGCCCAGGAATTTCCTTGGAAGTTCTCTTAGCCCTGAAATCTAGAGAAGTTTTAGTATGGAAAGCTGTGGTGCTGGGCTGATGCCATGGATTGATTTCCTACCTGTAGCAGCTGTTCCCAGGCAGCTGACAAATCCGTGACATAAATATTGAGGCTCCTGGAGCACAGTTCTGGAGCGAGAGCCGTGCAGGTGACAAAAATAGTCCTGCTCAGGAGCAGGAGCTTCCCTGGCAATGGCACGTGGTGTGGCCAGGTGCCTGCACAAACTTCCCCCTGGTTGGGAGCCAGGGGCCTGCTCTCAGAGCAGGACTGAGACATTTCTTCTGGAGCATTCCCTGAGTGTGGTAGGCTTCACACTGGGGTGTCTGAATTAACGAAATCTGGGAAGTGTTTTGGTGGGAAGATATATTTATTACCTGGCCTCATTCTGACATGAACGATAACACAAGTGCCAAGGCAGGTTAAAAATAGGCAGCATCCCCAGCAAAGTTCAGGAGACCTGGAGCTTCAGGGGGAAAAATCCAGCACAGAAATAGACACTGAGGACAGGGACTGAATGTATTTCTTCTCAAAAAATTATACTTTGCGTCTTCTGTGTCTCAAAGAGGTTTGTTTAATTGGTTAATAGCAATTGGTAAGTTTCTTCTTAAAGGTTTCTCTTCCTGGTAATTCCCAGGCTTGAATCCTGCTTGGGCTCGAGTGGATTACTCAGGGCTCTCCATACTCCTTGCACTGCTGCATTTCTGGGGTTTCCTTTTGCCTGTCCCCCTGCCCTGGCTCAGCTGGTTGGATTGGAGGCTCCTTGGAGCACAGCTTGTCCCTTGGCCAGCTCCTCACCCACTGCAAGTTTCCTCCAGCCTGGTTATTTCTAAGGCACTGCTCTAAGGCACAAACCATATTTCCTTTTGGGGTTCCTGTTCGTTGCCCACTGTTTTATTCACCTCAATCCTGCCCTAAGAACCAAGATGTCAAAGAGCTCTGAGTGCTCAGCAGGACCATGCTCAGCTCATTCCCCACAGCCTGAGCAAATGTTTTGTGAGGCTTCCCATGAACCAACATAAAAACCTAATTCTCCCTCTCTCTCCCCCGCTGCCCTCGGGAAGAGACCTCCCCAAATCAAGGCAGAAATAGTGTGTTCTCTGATCCCAGGCAGTAATCAACCTGCAAAAGGGAGGGGAAGTTCAACATGCAGCCAGGAATCTCAAGGAAAGCCTTCCCCGTGTGCTGGCAGGCTCCCAGATTTGTCTCTGCCTGCTCCAAGACGTGGACATGAGGGATCTCTAATAAGAATCTTGTTGCTGGCGCTGCTCCCTGTTTGTTTTCTGCTCCAGGATTCACAAGGTGCTGGGCTCTGCACAACATGAAGAGCTTTAGAGATAAGGGTAGGAGTGAGAGGAGAAAGAAATTCTGCTGCAGCCTTGAAACCCCCTCAGTGATGCTGAAATATCTCTGCGTTTCTCTTTGCCTTCATCGGTGTTTCTCAGAAGAATGTTTCCAACCTTGACTCCTGGGGAGGGAGATGCAGGCTCTGAGAAAATCCAATTTCTTGTGAGACACAGAAATATTGGTAGATAAAGTGCTGTGGTTGTTCCTGGCTTTCCTCTCTGTGCCTGGAATTGGAGCAGCTCCCTCTCTGCTGCGAGCCGGGCTGAGCTTTCACACCGCTGCTGTGTGGATGGATCCTCTGTTCCTTCAGACACAAGTTCATCTAAGGTACTGCCTTCCCAAATTCTCCTGGCCTGCAGGCAGTGGGTCTGGGGAATGTATGCACTATAAATACAGGGCTCTGAGCACCAGCAGGGCTGTCGGGGATCCAGGATCTTGGAACATCTGCATGGATTTGTAGTACCCCCCATCCCCTGGATGGGTTTTCACAGTGTTGCAGTGTGCAGCTCGTCCTGTAGCAGATGATCACATACAGGAAACTGTGTTTAGTTTGGCTGAACTGAAGCGTTCTCCTAAATCTATCCCTCCTTGCTGCCCTGGCATTAAGCAGACTCTGCTTTTCCTACCTGGCTCCCAAACTTTCATCCACTTTGGAGGCAGGTAAGGAGATAACCCTCTTCTCCACAACCTGTTGCTCTTCTTGTTATTCCGTGCCAGATTGTGAATGAAAAAATCTTTCTGCATTTGAGGCTGTGCTTGTAGCTGGTAATTAACACCCAGCACACTCTGCCAATGCATCTCAGAGCTGCTTTACAGAAACCTAGAGCTGGAACAGAAGCCACCCGGAAAAACAACGTCTGCCAGTCGAGTTAAACCTTAAGTAAAATCCCCAGCCAAATGTTTGCAGGATAAATCTGGGAAGGATGCTGGCTCCTGCACTGAGCTGGGGAGGTGTTTTCCAACTACAGGGCCCCAGAGATAAGAATGTTCAGCGCTAATGGGACTTATGCAGATCTATCTCCCCCTCTTGTGAGCTGTGTTCCAGCTGGGAGCGGGTGCTTTATGGGGAGTTAACTCCTCCAGAAGTGCAGTGCAAGTGCTGACAGAGCCGAGTTTTAAGCACTGCTAATGGAAATGTCTGCTTTCCAGCTGAACCTGGGAGCTGGGGTGACACACGGCGTGCACAAAGGCAGAGCGAGCCCCGCACTAACAAATTCGGTTTGCAGAGTGATGTGTACATGAAATACACCTGCCAGCCCCGTGGCCTGGCTCCAGCACTAAGCATTGTTCTCACTCACGTGCCTTTCCCCCCTCTTTGTCATCCTCCCTGAACAAGGTTTTAACAGGAAGGCTGACACTCCTGTGCAGGTGCCTGCCCAGCAAACAGAGCTGAGCCCAGGCAGCTGCCAGAGCTGAGCAGGTGAGTTTGCACTGCCCTGAGCCCCCCACGCCTCCTGGCACGTCTGGAGCTGGGGAAGAGCTGCTTCATGGAACTGATATGATGGAGAGCAGCCTTGTCCCCAGTGGCCAGACTGCCCTGTGTCTCTCTGGTGTGACACCACTGCCACCAAGGATGTGATCTCCAAAAGGTGGGATTTCCTGGCTGCTGTAAGTTCAGTGCAGGGGAAGCGAGGAATCCCCTCTGCCAGCCACAGCTCTTACAGCTTTTCATTTCTCCAGGTTCATGGTAACCCCATGAACAGGTTACCAGTTTATCTGCCTCCCCTCATGCTTCTGTGTGACTCTGAGAACCCCTTCCAGAGAGTCAACAACCACCAGGGCCATCCATCAGCTCTGCCCAGCTCCTGAGGCAGGAACAGGTACAGCCTCTCGTGGCCTGGGTGCAAAGTGGGAAGAGAGTCAGATACACAGTTTTGTAGCTGAGCTGATATTGCACCTGCAATAAGAACCTGCAAAGTGAGACCTCCTGGGGGACAGCTTTTACTTTTGGACCTCTGTAGCTCCTTGGTTCCTTGTGCCACAGCACAAGACAGTGATGTGTGTACGTGCATGCACAGACACTCACAATTATACAGACACTCATAGCAAGAGACAATTTGCTGCTTCAAAGAGTCCAAGGGCCAGAATTGCAGAGGCATTTGGATGCCTGAGGCTGCACTGAAATGGGACAAGACCCAAGTGAGTTGGGCACATAATTGCTCAGAACAATTTTAAATACTTCTGGGCACACACATGCATCCTCAGGGGTGCAAATTGCCTTAGCAAACCTGGTCCTTAAGCAGTAACAGCAGGAGAGGCATGGGAGAGACCACAGTGCTCATTTGCCATGTGGGAGCTGTGGCAAAGGGAGTACCTGTGACTTGCCTGAGGTTATGTGAGAAGGCAGGGGCAGAATATCCCCTTTTTTTCCAGTTTGCTGCTCTCCAGCACCAGCTGTCCCCTCTCCTGTTAACACCAGGGCTGAACAACAAGGAGACTCCCTCCTGCAGCTCTCGGCTCCCCCTTTCCTGTGCACTTCATCTGGGTCTGCCTGTAGCCACCAAACAGGAGCCTCAAACCAACCTAAAGAAGTTTCTGGGGAAGCCACCAGCTCCCAGGAGGAGCAGCTACAATTGCAGGCTGCGAGTTTGCCCACGTTTGGCCCCCTCCACCCCTCCTTCCATCTCCCCTCGGTGCTTGTCTGCTATTTTCTTTTGATTTGCAGCTTTCCTGAGCACAGAGTCTGCAGCAGGCTGTGATTACCCTGTGTGGAGCCTTTCCCACTGCCAGCATGATGAGCAGAGGCAGAGCTCAGTGCATCTACAATTGAAGCCAAGCAGGAGGCCAGTCCAACACCTCACTTGCCAATTAGCCGAGTCGATATTGTGCACAGGATAATGTTTGTTGTTTGCCTGTGTTGCTAAAACACTTCCAGGCTTTGAAGCGATACAGCCACATTGTCACCTCCCTGCTGGAGGGATGAGCTCTCCATCCAACCCAGTGCCCTCTGAGAGGAACAGGCATGCAGGGAAAAGGGAATTGGGGACCTCCAGGGCTCTGTGGCCATCAGGGCTTTTGTGGAGGCCTCTTCAGGGTGAGGGAAGCCAAGAGCCTCTTGCCCTGATGGTGATGAGTGTGGGGATGCAAAGGGCTGAGAACGAAATGGTGTCTGTGGAGATAAAAAGCTGTTTCAGAAGATGGGAGGCAGTGGAAAGACACTGCAAAGGAGCCACAGGCAAACCAGGTTCCCAGCAATCTGCCTGGTTCTGCACCTCTGGGTTTCCTCACTGAGGCTGGTGTCTGTGCCCTCCACTGACAGCCCAAGGCAAAGGGAACCCAGCAGAGGGAAACCCCAAGGGGTGCAGGTTTATCCCAAGGGGTGCAGGTTTATCCCACCTGCCCCGGGCAGTGCTGCTCACCTGGGAGGCCACGGGATTTCTGAGGGGGCAGGGACCCAACAGCAGCTCCTGCCAGAGGTGCTCACTGGTTTTACATGTCCTGAAGGTGAGCTGCCCTGTTGTAATTGGATACAAAATAAAGATGCTTGACTCCAGTCAGAAGGCAGAAAATAATTAGAAGGCTTTATTTACAATTTATTTTACAATTTATTCAGCCTTTTTATAACATGCTGCGCTAAAAAGGCACATTATTGGTCCATAGGACTGACACCTCTCTCCATTGGTCAAGGAACAGAAAACACCAAACAACATCTGGGAGAGAGGTCTGCTATGGGAAAGGAACATTATTTACTTAGAAATGTTACGAGACAAATTTTGTTGTTTACACAAAGTTATCTGGAAGAAGGAAAACAATAGAAAAATTCCCTGGGGAAGGGCTTAGCAATTGTCAGGCTCAGAAACCTGGAGCCCACAGTGCCCCTCCTGTGGGGCCAGGTGGGAATCCCTCATGCTTGCAGGGGAAGCACAGGCGTGTTCTGTTCTCGCCCTTCCGCCGCAGAACCCCGAGACTGCCCCAGGCAAACTGATGTTGGCTCTCTGCAGACAAGTTTCTGCCTCGGGTTTCTTTCTTTTCCTGAAGCACACAGACAATGTTTTCCTGCCTCTCTGCAGTGACAGGGGGATGTGTATCCGTGAGGCGCCTCCCTTTCCCAGCACAGGCAGCTGCAGCACCGTCCTGGCGCGCAGGGGCAGCAGCAGGAGATTTTGGGATGCTCCAGCTCTCCCTGTGTGGGGACAGGGGGGTGATGGCAGCACAAGAGAGGACAAAGGGCCACACACCATTTTGCCTCAGATTTGCACCCTCCATCTGCTGTTATCACTGTTAGAAAACATCAGTGTCCACAGAGGCCCAGCCTGGCTCAGAAGGGGCCTCTTATCACAGTGATGCCCTTTTGGGCTTTGCTTTTTTATTCTTTTATTTGTTCTCTGTATTCTGCTCACATATATTTGTAACTCTGTAGCTTATTGTATAAGTGGCTAATTTTCCCAGTAATTTCCCATGGCCTTTCCCTAGGCAAAAAGACAAAACAAGATCCAAAGCTCCAAGGCTGGGGGGTACAAGGTTCCAGTGCTGTCTTGGTTCTTCCAGGGAACCAAGGCTGAGAGTAACTCTTCCAGATGCATTTTCAAGTACAGCCAGTGCAGAGGGAGGAATTCCAGAAAAAAAGGCTTGACCTGAAGAGAAATTGCATCACCATTTGTCCTTCTAATTAGTGCTTTTTATCAATTATGCTAATTTCCTAAAACAAATAAAAATGTCCTCACCCCTGGGGCGTGGGCTTTTGTAGGCATCTTTCCATAACTTCTCCTGAAAGCCTTCAAATAAAAATCCACTTTTATATTACCTCCTTACTAAAGTGATCTCAAATTTCATTTCCAAGTTGAGAAAAAGGCAACAGTGGTCATGAACAAGAAAAATCCCTTTAAGCTGAAGCCTCATCACCCTACCAGCTCCCAGGCCTGTGTTTGCTGGTTGGTCTCTCACCATCCCTGTCCATGTGCCATGTTCCCTGAAAGCACCTGGTGACCACAGGTGTGGGCTGTCCCCCCTCTCCCTTCTCTCCCTATTCCCTGGGCTTCACCAGGAAGTATTTATTAAGTGTCAAAGTGATAAATGAAAAGTCATATTTTATTGTGAATTATTCCAGCCCTGCAGTGGAGCCCAGATCTATCGCCTCAGAGAGTTATTAACTGCTTACCGCAGAGAGCTATAAAATCCTCATCATTTTCTCCACTCTCTGCTCTGTCAGGGTGAGGGAAAGGGAGCCAGACTATCACACAAAATGCTTGGGAAGCTGCCTCCAAAATTCCCCTTTGATGGGAGGCCAGAATGGCTGGAATGATTTCATCAGAGCAGGACAGGTCTCTTGTGAAACACCTTTGCTGGGTTTGGTTCTTCCCAGCGTGTTCTTCTCGTTTTCAGGTTGCACCACTCGAGTGCCTTGTGAGAGAGCCCCTGGGAACCTCACTCTGGCAGTCGTGGCTCTATTTCTTCCCTTGGTGGTTTCTTCTCAGAAGCACAAAAAGCAAAAGCAAAAACTCCAAGGTGCACTGAGTGCTCTTTTGAATTTCTCTCATTGTGTTTCTCCAAAGACACCACAAAGATTTCCACATAGGAAGTGGAATTCTCATCCCCTTGTTGCTGCACTTGAGATTGAATATGTCACCTTTATCAGCTCCTTGCCCAGGCTACAAAGCCAATTTCTGGTGCAGTTTCACTGCTTCAAGTGCCTGAATAGGGGCTGAATTCCTGTTGACACCAATTGAATTTGGAATGTGCTCTTCACTTCTTTGACTTGATGAGAAATGATCCTGACTCCTCGTGTCCTGCAGCCATCTCACAGCAAAGACCCTGCTGGCTTTTCCCACAGTCTGCAGAAAGGCCAAGGATTCCCTGCACCCAAAGGCTGCCAAGGCCTGTCACTGCACCCTGGTGACACAGGGCTGGCCACTTGGGTGGTGCAGAGCAGCAGGGACATCTCCTGACTAGGTCTGTGCCTTGTCTTCTTTCTCACAGGTGTTTTTTGTGCTCCTGCTCTGGATTTTAATCCTGCTGCATGACAGTGCCTTCTTTTCGTGGTGCTGATAGTCCAGAAAAGGTTGGCTTTGGAATTTACCAGGACATAAAAGGTTTAGGTTGATCAAGAGATGAAGAGGTCCCCTGAATCTTCCCCAGAGTAGTTTGCTACTGGAGGGTTATTGGGAGGTAGAACAAACCTCTCACAGGACAATAAATATAACAAAGACTCTACCATCTTTCAGCCCTTCACATAAATGGGACTTTTCTCTGCAACACGTTCATTTCTGCTTGAATTTGTCATCTGGGAAGAGAGTAAAAGTGCATGCACTGGGTGTTCCTTGGAGTTGGACAGGTTGAAAAGGGAAGGATCCTCCTGTGGGAATAACTGAGAGCCAGTGGATCCAATCCATTGTCCTGTAAGATCTGTTGTTATCTTCCAGGATCTGGCAGGTGCAGTGATGGGCTAAATTCATGTTTGGAGTTTGACTTCTTAGCTGGAGGTACAACATCTGAAGCAAGATGATCCTCTAGGTCACCCTCAAGTTGAGCAGGCATTTGATGTGCTCCAAACCAGCAGCAGCAGCGGAGGGGAGTGAGGGGGAACCGTAGCTGGCAGCTTGGTGGACTCTGGGGGCACCTGACACATTGCTGCCTCCATTAAATGAAACTCCACTTCTAATTATAACCCGTAATTACAGCCTTCAACCCATGTGATTTGTGAAGAGAGGGGTCACAGAGCCGAGACTGACTGTGCTGGGGATATCAGTAAACATCCCTGCCTGCCTCCCCGAGCCTGACAGAGACAGAAAGGGCTAATGCAGCCCGGCAGGGCACGCAGCTGGATTGATGGGAGCTGTGGTGTGGCCTCTGGCCCCCAGAGATATTCTGTGACAAGGCAGTGAAAGCTGCAAACACGAGGCCAAGCCATCTATTCAGCCTGACAGCCTTGGACAGGGGTTAAGGAGCTCGGGGACTCCCATCAGCATCGATGAATGGGCTCCAGAGGATCTGCATTAACACATGGAGTGCCAGGCCCCTGGGTGTGAGTGGCAGCTGTGCCTGGCCAAATGGCCCTGTGTCACAGGCAGAGCCACCACCATGAGATCACAGGGGAATGAGGTTCTGTGTCCCTGGAAAGGGGGACAGTGGCAGCTGTGCCTGGCCAAATGGCCCTGTGTCACAGGCAGAGCCATCACCATGAGATCACAGGGGAATGAGGTTCTGTGTTCCTGGAAAGGGCTGTGTGTGGCCAAATGTCCCCCTACACAGGGACAGCCATCACCACGAGTCCACAGCCAGGGCAGCAAGGTTCTGTGTCTCTGGAAAGGGGGACAATGGCAGCTGTGCCTGGCCAAATGGCCCTGTGTCACAGGCAGAGCCACCACCATGAGATCACAGGGGAATGAGGTTCTGTGTTCCTGGAAAGGGCTGTGTGTGGCCAAATGTCCCCCTACACAGGGACAGCCATCACCACGAGTCCACAGCCAGGGCAGCAAGGTTCTGTGTTCCTGGAAAGCTGGAAAATGGCATCTGTGCCTGGCCAAATGTCCCCATGTCACAGGGACAGCCATCACCACGAGTCCACAGCCAGGGCAGCAAGGTTCTGTGTCCCTGGAAAGCTGGAAAATGGCATCTGTGCCTGGCCAAATGTCCCCATGTCACAGGGACAGCCATCACCACGAGATCATGGGGAACAAGGTTCCGTGTCCCTGGAAATCTGAGCAGCCAGGAGAGAATCACTTCCAGGCAGATTTTTTAAGAGCATTGGATGATAAAGGCTTCTGTTTTGTTCTCTAGAAACCCCTGTGGTGAAACTGGAGGTGTTGCTGTAAATGAGGCAGGTTTGGTTTGAAATTCTAGTCCTGGGTATTGTGCTTTCCTAGTGTGTATTTCTTAAATAACCCCTGAGGGTGGTGCAGGCTCCTCTCCAGGGTTGGTGCCAGGTACAGCAGAGACTTTGTGTGAGCCAGAGTCAGTCCTGGAGGTTCTCTGCTCAGAGAGAAGCTGTGGGCTGCTCTGCTCTGGCCTCTTGCACTTCTCAAGCTCAGAAAAGTGCAGACACTGACCTCTGCACTGAGTCTAACAAGCTGTGGTTCCTCCCATGCTCTCCCGGTTTGGATCTAAGTGATGGAGAATTAGCCCTGCTCTTTGGTCAGCTCTTTCAGGGAATAGTTCCTCTCCCTGTTAATATTTGTGTTTCAGATGCCATTTAAATATTTCAGTCTCAGCTTTGCAGCCACTGGGCCCTTGGGGTATTAAGACAGCAAAGGTGACAGAGGCAGAATGAAAAATCAAAATCAGATTGTCTCTCATTTGATATAATTTCCCTTGGACTTAAACTGTGAGGGAAAGGAGACAGGACTGCTCAGACATAAGCTGATCTGCTGATTGAGATGAGACAGTTGGTTTGGCTTTGCTCCAGCCAGCTCGATTTTGGGTTTGTTTTTCCTGGAAATGGGTTGTGCAGCTGCAGGTGCTTTGACACCCCAACTTCTGCACATCTCAGACAATTCCAGCCCTGTTTGGTGGATGAGTAATGGCCGTAAAAGGGATGATGTCCAGACAAATCTCACAGCAGCAGCAGTGAGAAAGAGGAAAGGGACCTTCCAAGGCTCAAAGGCACCAGTTCCAACCTCTGCAGCTGGAGGAAAAGGTCCAGAACCTCGCCAGAGTTGAAAAAGCTTCAGCAAGAGCTCCCAGGCAGTGAAGAGTGAAATACAAAATAGTTTAGAAATTTGATTTAACTGTGCCTGTGTTCAAGAATTTCATCTTTATTTACCTTCATAGCAACACAGGATCCAGCTGGCTGGAAGGAGTGCAGACACCTCACGAGAGGCTGTGTGACCCCAGCCTCCCCTGCACACCCTCAACCCCGTGGCCAACAACCATTTTATGGCTGGGCAGCTGAAGCAAAGACAGATTAAATCGTGTTCTGAGTCCCACAGGGGAGCTGCTTGACTGTCAGCCAGCTCTCTCTTGCTTTCTTGTCTCTAATTCGATTCTTTGATCAGAGGCTCTGGCTTTTGTTTCTATAGCTCGTCCAACCTTCTCCTTGTTGTTTCCAGCAGCCTCGTTACAGCTTTTCGCAGGCTCTGCTGCGCTGGCACGATCATTGTTCCTCTCTGCAGGATGGGATGTACGTCTGAGTAATTCTGTGCATGAGTTGTCTTTCTCTCAGAGACGTTTCTGTGATACAGAATAAATTGCGGCACGCAGCTTATTAGAGAAACAACAAAAAAAACTCATCAAAAACCTTCACAACCGAGGCAGTTCAAAGAAGCGAGCGGCAGAGTCCGACATAAACAAGCTGTAGGAGCACAGTCAGAAACTTTCCTGCTACTTTCTGGGATGGATTTGCCAAAGCCTCTGCTCCCTGGGTCATCAAATGCTCAGCTCTGGGTCAATCACATTTACAATCTTGTTTTCACCCTCTGAACTGCACAGCCGAGTTCTGCCCTGCAAGGTGGGATAATCCCAGAGCTGCCTACAGAGGAATTCAGGCCAGCTCAGAGGTGTGTTCTGGAAGGATTCCCCTGCTTCAGGCGCTTTTCCCTGCTGCCTCTGAACACCAGGGGGGGTTTCACAACCTGTGGGAGATGTTCCTGGCCAGCAGCCTTCCCACTTCTGGGTGCCTGGAGCAGGAAGCACTTCATGTCCTGCCTCCTTCATTTTCAGATAAAACAGCTTCCACTCCCCTGCACCTCTTAGCAATGCAGCTAAAATCTTCCCCAGCTAAAAATCAGATTCACTAAGAATGTCTTTATTGATTTACAGGGTTCAGCTTTATGAACATCTCCAGTATTTCTCTTTGGTCAAAATGAAGCAATATTAAACACAGTACCAATAAATCCAGGGCGCCCTCTTCTCTCCAGGGTGCAAGGTTATCCAAATGTATTTATCATTTACCAACAGCACTATTTAAACTACAATATTTGACAGGAGTGGTTGTGTCAGGTGTGATGGAGTGTGGGTTATAAAAGGACATTAAGAGAGACTTTGCATTTGTCCTTCAAACATAAAGTCGATTTTTTGCATGATTGGTACTTCAGAGCTCATCTCCAGCACAAGATGAACTGGGAGCAGCACTCGGGGAAGGCAAATGACTGGGACCTCGTGGCTCCCTGTGCTGAGGCCTCCAGGAGGGCTCTGCCCCTCTGCATCAAAGGTGCTTCAGAACAGTGAGCTCAGCCCTGCTGCTCTGCAACCTCCGGGTGGGATTTTCCAGAGGAGGTCACACCCTTCCTGGAGGATCTGGAGTTGGAGGCAAAAGGTTTTAACTTCACCAGGCAGTCATGCCTTCATTACAGCCTGCAGGAGCAAGCAGTGTCTGTAAACAAGCCCAAATCTGGCTATTTTGATTTCTCCTTTTAATCCCAGAGTTACCCTGGTGTGCACAGGAGTTTTCTTTCATCTCAGGAGCCCTTCGGGGCACCAGCCCTGAACAGAAGCGTTAATGCCTCATCACACAGTGAGTGGCTGTGGGCAGCTGGGTCAGGAAGTGACCCTTGCACCAAATATGATTGATAAGAATTCCCTGTGGAGCTGGAGGAAAGATGGAGAGAGCTGTAGGGAAAGCACGAGCTCAGTGTGAGGTGCAAGGCAGCAGCCATGCACAGCCTGCGGGGTGTGGAGTGAAGGACGTGCAAAATATCCCCTGGCCACAGCCCAGGGAATGAGGCAAATAAAGCCTGGTACTGGAGGGGAGGTGAGAAATGTGTCTGCAGAAAGGCTTTTGCTAAAAATGGACAATTCCATTGGAGGGAATGAGGAAAACTGCAGCCCCCGGATAAAGTGGTGTTTCTGTGTTTGCCCATCTCCATCTGCTTGTCCCGCAGCCCTGGCTCTTCTCCTGGGAGGGGCAGTGGAGCTGACAGCTGATGTGTGTGAGGAGCCCGTGGCTGGTGCTAATTACTGCCAGCTTTGGGCTGCAGGCACCTTCTGACAGTGCTGCACCCCTGCCCTGGGTGCTGCACAAACAGAGAGCAGAGCCCCAGGTGCTGCACAGCAAATGCTTTCCTCAAAGGCAACTGATGGCAGAGGCAGGAACAGGCAAGGTCTTCTCTAACTCTTTCCAAGGTCTTCTTAAGCATAAACTAATCCAATAACGAGATGGTACCTATAATTATTTATACTTTTAACCCAATAACTGACCACCCAACTAGAAAAAACCACCCAAAACCATGAAGAAGGTGAAGAAGGAGGACTTAGACAATGCCTTAAATCCTCCAGATTGCCCCATATATATTACTGTATACCAAAACCTTAATTTAAAAGTTTTCCACCCTGTGAGACCACACAATCCTATTCAAACTACACACCCTCAACCCCAGTGCTATCACTGAGCTTCTGAAGCCTGTTCCATGGCCTCAGGTCAAATGCAGTGCTTGCTTGAGGCTCAGTGCCTTTTAGCACAGAAAGCCTGGAATTCTCAGCCTCCAGGGTTCCAACAGTTCCCTCCTGCAGTTCTTCTCCTAAATTGAAGAAGCAGTTCCAGGCTAGAGGTGGGGTGGGGAGACAGAAATATTTAAAAAATAGAAATGGGGGGAAAAAAAACCCAAAACAACAGAGCACTCAGGTATTTCATTATTCCTCAGGTGACTCTGAGCTGGAGTGTCTGGGTTTAGCAGGTAGGAGGCATTAGTGTTGTAATCCCTTGTTTGCAAAATGTGAGGCTCTTGGCGTGTTCTGGGATCTTAAATGACTCTCATAATCTATTTACCAGTGCTGTGAAGTTCCCCCTTTTATACCAGATTATGGTAATAATGGTATTGTGCAGCAGACGAAATTAGTTTTTCTACACAGTTTTGTTTCATCTCAGTGGCTAAATGTGTGAAATAAAAGGTGAAATGGGCAATATTTTCATGGGTAAGCCAGTTCCCTCCCACATCCACCCTACAAACGCAGATGCTTCCTCATATCCTGGGGACAAGCTGACTGCCAAGCAGTGCATGACAGGACTGTGAGAAGCAAGGGATTTTTAAAATTTAGATTTGCCATTAGGGTAATTTTTGAGATTTATGAAGTTTCAGACAACTGGGGACTGTTTCATGCATCTCCCGTGGGCTGGCACCTGCCAAGGGCGATGCTGGGGTCATGCCCATTTTCTTTTCCCACTGGCACACAGCAGCAAAAGGCTCCCCACAGGGATGTGAGGGCTTGGATGTGGCTCAGGATCCTCTGTAACCCAACTCTCCTGTGGGAAATGTTTACAGGGATAAACTGACCTCCTCTCTCATCCCTGTATGAACCTGGGCTTTGCTGTGAGAAGGTACCAAAACCCAGCAGTGAGGATGTCCCTCAGCAAAAGTTGACATTTTCCCCCCCAAAAATTAATTTTAAACCCCCTTAAGCTTCCATAACCTTGTTTGGGATCAATCAGTGTCTACTGGCTGGTCATGCTGAGGTCAAGTCCCTGCCATGCAAACTTTGCCTCCTGTGATGCATTTTGGTAACTCCTCTTCATGTAGGCAAAAAACCCAGACTATGGATCCTCATCACACATCCCAGATTTACCCGGATGAACATCCAGACTGAGTCAGCTCAGAAATTTCCCGAGAAGATTTTGTTGGTTTTGTGTTCTGAACAGATACCGAACTTTATCTCACATTTTGCGTGGAGAGGGCCAATCCCAGCTTCCCACCTCCATCGGGGATTTCTGCAATCATCAGCGTCCTAAAAATGAGGCCAGGGTAGAGCAAAGTCTTTTTTCTTAGCCCCACTAGCACGTTCTTTAAGTTGAACCTGAAAGATTTGTATCAGGGAGTGCAGAGAGATGGGGGAGAAGCTTGTTTGGGAGTGGGGGAGAAAGTAGGTCAGACAGAAAAGTGTTTTATTGTTCCCAACTCCTGGCGTGCGCTCCAGGAAAGAAACGAAGCTTTGTTGAAGCACTTTGCTGAGCTCTCCTTGCACTTGTGAACATGCCATGGTAAAAAGCCTTCAGAGCTGCCCAGGAGTGAGCTCAGCCCGAGGCACCTCGAGGGCTGAGCACAAAGGGGCTTTGTGGGCTGAGCCCTGACCCTCAGAGAGCTCCCTGCGCCCTCAGAAACACCAGGAATGACTGGGGGGAAGGATCTTCTACACAAAACCACCTCAGAAGCCCCTCCAGCAGCCTGGAGTCCCCCAGAGGAGATTCCCACAGCTGTGAGGGGCAGCAGGCTGGTTTTTCCCAGCCCATTATCCCATTAACTTCCTCACTGCGTTAAGGAAGAGACTCCTTCTCTCACTAGTCCCTGCCTCACTGGTACCCTTAGACCCCTGTCAGGGCTTTAAGCCCAGCTAGAAATTAAGCAGCACTCCCTCTCTCCCTCTGCAACCCAGTGGGATGGGGAGGAGAATCAAAGTGAAACGTGTGGGTTGAGATAAGGACAGCTGAATAATCAAAAATAAAGTCAAAATGCATAATAATAGTAAATTATAAAAATAATGATAATAATAAGGGAAAAATCAATGCAATTGCTCACTACCCACTGACCAGTGGCAGACTGACCCTTCTGAACCCAGACTGGCCCTCCTGGGTGACTCTCCTGAGCATTTTTATTGGGCAGGACCTTCTGTGGTGTGGAATATCCCTTTGGCCACTTTGGGTCACCTGTCCCACCTGTGTCTCCTCCAGGTTTCTTCCTCCAAGTCCTCCTCACTGGCAGATCATGAGACAAGAAAAAAGTCCTCGATTTAGGATAAACACAGCTTAGGAAAAACCTGAACCCTCCGTGTTTTATCAACGCCACTCTCATCCCCAAGCCAAAGCACAGCACTGCAACAGCTGCTGGGGAGAATTTAACTCTGCCCTGGGTGGCACCAGGACACCCCCAGCACTGAGCTGATGCAGCCCGGGCCTTGTTTTTCCTGTTTCTATGGAAAAGTAGCACCTGGAATCTCACACAGCTGGAGGGGAGGAGGAAGGGACCCCACGTGGAGTTGGATAAACCACCTTTCACTTGAGGGGTGTGACAGGATTGTTCCTGAGTGCTGCTGGCAGGGAAGGGACCAGCTGCAGAGTGACAAGCAGCTCCTGTCACACCTGCAGTGACACCCCAGCAGTGGGAACAGGGGGCAGAGCACAAATCCAAGCCTTGGCTGCAGAATGGACCCATCTTCCCTTGTTCCCAGTGCTGGTGGGGGGCTTCAGCTCAGCCCCGGGGCTTACACAGGATGGGGTGGGTGTGGGCACGGGGTTTCATCCCTCAGTGTGATTTTCAGCAATAATCATGGGTAATTTTCATGCACTGCCTCGTGTCTCAGCTTCATTCATCACCAGTGTGATGGCCAATTAGTCATCTCTAACTACTAAGCAATGCTAACAGCTACTTTAAATGCAAGCGGAGCCTTAATCTAGTTCTAACTCAGATGGACGGTGATACTTGTAATTAGGCCATCAAAGAGAGGAGAAATGTGAGATGTTTATAGCTGAGGGAACCTCTGCATTGAACTATTTCAGGGATAATTATGTATTATCTTTATTAACACGGCCCGAGTTACTAAATAATGGGTCATGCTTTTGCATTTGGGGTGTTAAATATTGTGGATTCAGGCTAAACTGCAGATTTTGATCTGCTGGGAGATGCTGCCTTGCCAGAGCACCCATCACCAGTCAGGTTTCCTGGGAAAGGGGTGTCGGGGCTTTCCTACACCCCGCCCAGTTGTAGCCAATTCCTTTTACAAACCCATCCTGCTCTGATTGGAATCTGGGGCTGGCGCAGGGCTTGGATAAAACTGAATAAAGTTCTTCCATTAAAAGAAAGGTTGAAGAAGCCATTGCAATAAACAGACATTGGGACACGTCATGAACACACGTCCCCAGACATGCCTTGGCCTGGATAGTGTGTGTGTGACAGAAATCAGATAAACACCTCTCAGCTTTTGATCAGAAAATGTGAACTGAACCTGTCCCTCGCTGGAGGAGCTGAGAACCTCCTCGCTCCCTTGTCTGGAGATTAATAAGAAGGAAAGGGGAATTGGAGAGAAGCTGTTTTGAAAGCAGAAGCTTTCTATTCCAAAATGATAAACAGGAAAAGGGGAAAAGATCAGTGTCAAAATTCATTGGGGCAGGGGGGAAGAAAAATATGGAAATGAGTGAAAAGTGAATGTGTGTCTTTCTCTGGAGATGTTTCTCCGTTTTCCTGCAGCCTTATTAATCAGCCTGTTCCTGTCTCTGCTGCTACAAGAGGCAAGGGAGAGCAGGAATCCAGGGCACCAGACTGTGAGAGCGAGGCCACAGGACACCCTGCACATGTATTTACAGCATTAATATTGCTGTTCTTTGATTCCAGCTTTAATCAACCTCCTTCCCTCCTAATGAGCCGCTCAGCGAGGCGTTTGCCGCTTGCAGGGAAGGGTTGTGCTCTCTTTGTCTTTCTTGGTTGGAGCCCCACATTTAGGGCCTCACTGAGAGAATCCCTCAATCCCAGGAAGGTTTTTGCTGAACCACAGGGGATGTGCCAGGGGTAGGAACCCTTTGAGAAACACAATGGATTCATGCAACAGCCTCAGTGAGGGACGTGAGATCTCAGGGCAGCGCGGGCCACGTGGCCTCCTCTCCATCCCTGCAGCCCCGGCAGAGCCACCAGGCAGAACTCCCTGCTGCTCTCTCATCCATCTCCTGTTCTGCATTTGATGTCAGGCTCCACGCTTTCAGGGTCAGCTCCTCTGCCTGCCTCTCCATATGGAAATGCTTCAGCGAGGCAGGGAACAAATCCATAATGACTCCGGTGTGGGGCCGGCTCCGTGGGAAGCACTAATGAAGCGTCAGGCAGAAGGGCCCTGATGTTCATTAAACCCAGGGAATGCCCTGCAGCTCAGCAGCAAGCCCAGCTCTAAAATTAAAGTGGAAACACAAGGAGAGGTATCCAGGCAAAGGTACCTCCAGACAGCCTGGCCTGTGTGCAGAAGTGCTGCCAAAACAAAGGGGGGTCTGGGGATGAAGGAAGCTTTAAAAGGTGGAAAATCCATAGGTGAAATGTTTGCCCCTCAAATCCTGCTCCAGACTCTAAAAGAAATGATGGAGAGCTTTTCAGGGCCAGACAGCTTTCTTTTTTTTTTTTTTTGAAAGATAAAATGGGCAGAATAAATTAAAGTTGATCCAAGGATTTGCTTAGGTTGCTGTCTCTGGTCCATGTCGAGTCACCTCCAGGTTGGAGACAGCTCCATGGTTTCACTCTGGGATAGCACAGACTGAGGGCTGTGCAGGGCTGTGTCACCCGCCAGCAGCTTCTCTGTGGCATCTGAAACCTTGTCCTACTCTCTTCAGTCATTCCCTCAAGTTCTGGAATCAGATCCCTGCTGGATCCATCCGAGCTGTGCTCAGGTGTGACCCAGAGCTCCACTGTCCCCACACAGGTGTCCCCTCCTCCTCCTGCTGCTGCCCCTCCTCTGTGCTGTGTTACAGACTCAGGGCTGCTCTCCTGGGCTCTTATCACAATTATCTTGCCTGGCAAGAAGAAACCCTCCCCCTTCTTATGTCTGACACAGCAGAGCTGTGTATTTTGGACTGTTTGGGTTCTGCCTTTCATCCCAATCTCATTTCATTCGCTTTTACCTTTTCAGGAATGAATACCCCATTTATCTCCATCTCCTCTTTTACTCATTATTTCTTTTTCTGTGCCTTTTTTTATCCCGTTCCTCACCTCTTTTGCTGTTTACCAGCCCCTCCCCAACTCCTTTTCTATACATCTTACAGGGTTGCTTTACCTCAGCTTTGCAGTTTAGTGGATTAATTTTGTTAGTTTCTTTTGTGTGTGTGTCTAATTGACATGCAGTTTCAAACTCTATTTCATTTCAGCAGTGCTGACCTTTATCCCTTTGCAAGCAGAGGGGTTTTTTTCTCCAGCTAATACCTTCACAACCTTGCTGAAAACAGAAATGCTGCACAATTTTGCTCAGGGGTGTGGGGAGTTTAGGACAGCAGCAGGAATCACCCAGCAATGGAGAACAGAGCTGGCTTTTCTTTTGCCACCCCCATCTAATTATGGATGAGGCGGGTTAAGGGAGTTCATTTTTCTTCCCACTTTATTTCTGACAAAATCTCTTTCCTCCTCTGGGGATGTCATTGCCACAGAAGGAACAAAGCACTGCATGGGAACACCTGAGCGTGGCCCTGGTGCTGTGAGCTGTCTCTGACAACAGCAGGAGAAATTTGTTTCCAAGGGAAGTGCAAAACCTTCCTAAATGGGGCTTTGGGGAGATTCCTTCTTCCCCTTGCCTGGAGGGCCTGGGTTTGTTCTCCAGCACAAAACTTTCTCCCTTCCAGAAGACCCCAGGAAGCTGCAGTTCCTGTGCCCATCACCATCACTTCAAGCCTCTCTGGGGCTTCACAGGACTGAAATCCAAGTGGAAATTCCCTGCTGGGCTTGGCTGTCCCTCTGGTCAGAAGGAAGTGGGACCAACCAGGAATGTGGGACAATGCTCCTCTTTTCTCACAGCCCTTCTGAAATTCCTGAAATGAACCTTTGGGATGGAAAAACCTCTCAGAGCCCTTTGGTTCTCCCTGACACTGACTGTTCCAGAGCAGGTCCCACTTTCCCAGGTGCTGTCCCTGCTTGGAGACAACACATTTCTTTCTTCTCCTTATTTCCTCACCCAGCAGAGCAGAAATGGCAGTTGACAGCCTTTTTTTTTTAATAAGATGTTTTCATTATAATTTTAATGGGCTAATTTCTTTCCCTGAATTGCCATAATTCAGATTTAATGAAACATGTCTTATAAAATTAAAAAAAAAATACAATAATAAAGTGGAACGCCCCATTAAGCTGAAGAACAAGGAAATAACATATGTAGAGAGATCTGATCACTGTGACCCTGCCATCCCAGCGATGCCAGCAGCAGGCAGGCACGTGCTCTACATCCCCATGGGTGGCTGTGCTTCCCACCAGGAGAAAACAGATAATAAAATAATAATAAATAACTGGATTTGTGAGGGGAGCTGGTGCCTGCTCCCATCACGCCTCTGCCCGAGTTCCCAGCCAGTGCTTCTAGTCATATCTAGGTAAGGGCCTCATCTAAATGGCCTTTTCTTCCTGTCCTCTGTGGATCCTGCTCTGAGATCACATTCCTGTGCTCCAGGAAAACAGAGATCTGCATCTCCAGCTGTGCCAAGAGGGGCTGATCCTGCAGTGCAGAGCTCCATGCTGGGGGCTGCTCGGTGGAGATACACGTCAGCAGCACAGCCCCGAGGAATGTCAGCCCAAAAGGGGGTTTGGACAGATCTTCCTCTTGTTTCTTCTTGGCATCCACTAAGAATCATAAAGCCATGGGATTCTTAAGTTTGGAAAAGCCCTCCAAGACCACTGAGTCCATCCTTTGAGCAAACACTGACTAAGCCACAGCACTGAGTGCACGTCCAGTCATTTCCTGAGCACTCAAAGAACCATAGATCTCCTGGGTTTGGCCTCCTTAAGACCTTGTGCACAGGGAGAGGTGATCTTTAAGGCCTGTGGTGACCTCTTCTGAGTCCCATTACCCAGGAGCTCAGAGTGACAGGGGTGAGGAATGTTTATGGAATGTCTCCCAGGTGTCTCTGCACCAGCAGGGAAAAATCCTGACCCTCCCAGCTGCATTTGTGTTCCCTCCCAGCACAATGTCTTCTTCTGGAGAATTCCTCCCCAAAAATGCTGGCCTCCAGCCACGAGCAAAAGCAATCCAGGGATGGAGTTTGTTGTGGTGCTGAGTCAACAGGAGAGATTAATGCTCCCCTCTCATCTCATGACCTTTCATCTCTGTGCTTGCAATCAGGCACCGTGTAAAATACTGCTCTGAGCACATTCCCTGTGGAAAAACCATCAAAGAAAAGAAGCTGTTTGCAAGCAGCAGCTCAGGGAGGGTCACTCAGTCCCTCTGTCCAGGGTGGTCTGGAGTTCCATCCCAGAGCAGGGATGGCCCAGCTGACAGAGATCCAGCTCTGCTCATCACCTCCTCCACTGCAAAGGGGATCCCCTTGCTGCTGGCGAAACTAAAACACGCAATTGGGAAAATCAGAGTGAAAGGAAGAATATTTTCAAGTTTCAACCAAATCAGGCCCTCAGGGGGCAGGAAGTGAACGGAAAGACACCTGCTGCTTTCTGTGCAGGTCCTGCCTCTGGAAGCTGAGTTCAGCTGCCTGGGGAAGGGAGGCAGTTGTGAGACTCTGCAGAGGGTGTCACAACCACAGGTGTGGGCTGGAAATCCTTTTCCTCAGCCTCTGGAAAGCTTCCACTGCCCCAGGAGTGCCTGCTGTCCATGGAGAGAGAGGTGCCTTTATGCACAACCACTTCCAACCTGTGGATGCTGGAAAACAGCATGGTTTGACCCTAGATATTTCTGAGGCATTGGAACGAGCAAAATCCAAAGAGATTAACTGGAGATTTCTTCGAAAATAAATCCAAGGAAGGGAGAAGGAATATTTATCCGAGCTTTAACGAGGTATTTATTGCTAAGTAATTACGTCTTAGCAACTTATTTACAGGAGAGGGAGGTTGTGGAAGTTCACTTTGCTTGTCTTGGTTAATTAGGTCCTGTTCCTTGGGATGGGCTAATTGGACATTCAGTGAGATAATGAAATAAATGCCATGTCATATAAAGAGTTAATTAAAAATAAAGAAATGTTCACCCTTCTGGAGGCCCAGAGCTGGAGTTGATGCAATATTTGGGATGCAGTGCTTTTCTGTGGAGAAACACAGCTTGGCTCAAGTGTGACTTGGCATAAATGTTTGTGGGAGCACAGCTATTTGGATGGAAATTTTTGCCTGGAAGATTTATGAGGTCAGAGAAAGGGAAAGAAGAAGGCAAGGCTGTTACCTGGGCTGCAGGATGCTGCTTTTCCAACGCTGCTTTAGGAGATGGCAGCACTCCCACTGTAAATTAAGACCTTGAATAGCAAAAAAATGTTTTCACCCCAGGAGCTGCTGGTTCCTCTGTCCTTTGCAGCCAGGAGGAGGGGTGTGATTTAAACATCACTGCTTTGTGTCCAGGAACAGATGGGTTGGCCATGCAAGGTTGCAAGGTCGGCAATATGGTGACTGCTGACTCTCCTGTTTTGCATTATGAATGCCGTGGAAAACCTGCAGGAAGCTGCTCAGCCAGCCTGTGCAGAAGAATGTAATTCATGGACAACTGAAGTAAGGCAAAAACTTGTAACCCCACTGAGAAATGAGTGTATGACTTGTGTCTGGTCAGAAGAGAGAGAAATTGCTGATGTATAAACCTCACTGTGGGATTGTAGGAGAGAAATCCATCATTGGAAAGGTTTTTGTCCTTCTGCTTATTCCTCTTGAGGGCTGAATGGACTCTGGGAGGGGCAGCAGCAGTGCTGGAGCTGGGCACTGCTCCCCTGGGAGACACCCAGTGCTTCTGGTGACAGTGAGGGGCAGAACAGACTTGCACCCTGTGCAGGAGGGCAAATCTTGCTGGGCACATCTGCTGGCCAAGGAGTTCTGGGGAACAGCTTTGGCCTCACTGTGGAGATGGAGCTGAGTCATTCCTTGGAGCTGGGTCATTCCTTGGAGCTGGGTCATTCCTCAGTGTTGGGTCATTCCTTGGAGCTGGGTCATTCCTTGGAGCTGGGTCATTCCTTGGAGCTGGGTTGTTCCTTGGAGCTGGATCATTCCTTGGGGCTGGGTCATTCCTTGGAGCTGGGTCATTCCTTGGAGCTGGGTCGTTCCTTGGAGCTGGGTCCTTCCTTGAGGCCGGATCATCCCAGGGCAGTTCTCATTTCCTCACAGAGCCCCTGTTCCCTGCTGGAGCGGGCTCTCCTGAAGGTGGTTGTTTCCTGGTGCTCAGTCCTCAGCTCTGAAGTTTTAATGGACATATTCCTGCATTTCTGGCACCATCTGCTCCTCTCTCTGATTACTGATGCAAGGAGGGATTAAGAAAGTCTTTTCCCTCCTTCAGCAAGAAGGGAGTTATTAGTGCTTCAAACACACCGAGTCTGTTCAGCATGCCCAGCAGCAGCTGGCATTTCCTCTCTGCCTTCCCCTCTGCAAACTGGGGGAGGAACTCTAACTGGTGAGTGGAGATCCAGGGCTGGGAGCTGTGCTGGCAGTTGCTGTTTGATTCTGTTTTGCCAGGAGTTTGTTGGGTGTCCCAGACCCAGAGGCTTTCTGCAGGTTCTGTGGTCAGCAGAGCTGGGCCTGGCTCTGCAATCCTTGCTGGGAATGTCCTGGGAGCCACACGTGGATGGATGGACCCGGGAGGGGAGGCAGGGAACTCTCCAAGTTCACATCCACTCTTTGTGGAAGGCAACTCCCATCCCCTGTGTGATTGTTATTCCATCCCACACGGAGAAGGTCAGGCCCAGCCATGAGAAGGAGGCTGGGACAGATCTCAGCCAGGCCCAGGAGTGCCTGGAATCCCAACGAGTGCCAGCAAGGGGGAGATGCCATCAATAAAACATCCTCTGTGACAAATTAAAGGGAGCAACAGCAGGTGACACAAAGAGGTCAGATGAGGGAACCACCTCCAAAATCTCACCTCAGCTTTGGTCCTGATTTTTTTTTTCCAGTCAACCTGATCACCCAAAGTGTAGAAAGGTGGGAAACAAGACTGACAAGAGGTTTTAAAAGCTGCATCACAATTCCCTGCCAGCTCTACTCTGTGTGGGTTTGTTTCTTTTGTGCATGTGAAACCATTCCTTGGCTACATTAAGTCCATATGGATAGAATTCCTGACACATGGAATGGGTACAACATGACACTTGGCATAACAGGCAGGTCTGGGAGAGACCTGCCCATGTCCTGGGATGGACTGGGTTTTGTGACTGAGGTACATCCCATAATACTCACACATGGGGGGAATGTCTCCAGCTCTCCAAGTGTTGGGAAAATGCCTGATGGGCAGTTCCCCCCTGTGGGATGCTCTGGGTCCATGTCAGCCTAATTCTCTGAGGCAGTGACAGGAAAATCCAAGGAAGATTTTGGGCAAGTTGTGGAGGAAAGGGAGCAGAGTCCTTGGCTGCAGCAGGTCATGGACAGCTACACCTGGATGTTGAGTGACACTGGGCAGTGTGGATGGGCTTTCCTGGGGGTTTTGTGCTGTTCTGTACTGGAGCAGCTGGACAGCAATCAGCTCAGAAATCATTGTGTCCAGGCTGGACAAGCCCCCAAAGTCCAGCCTGGAAAAGAAGCACCAGGAATCGTTGCAGATGCAGGCCTGGACTCAGGATTCAGCCTGGAGGACTTTGGGGTGGTAGGAAATGCAGGGCTGGCTGTGGCTTGTTAAACACTCGCAGCCTGGCTGGCATTTCCTGGCACACGTGTTTGCTGAAAGGTCAGGACACAATCTCACAGCTCCTCCACACATTTTTCGTGGGCCTGGAGTGAGCAGTGGTGCTCACTCACCCATGGCAGGCAGAGAAACCATTCATCAGCATCATCAGCAGCTAAAACAAATGCTCTGAGCTGCTTGGACTAAACTCAGACAGCAGAGGTGGGTTCGAAGCTGCTGCTTCTGGTTTGAAGCTGGTGTCTCCTGGAGGGGTCAGCAGGTTATGGAATAAAGATCAAACATCTCAGTGCTGGGAGTGTGTGTCCAGTGGGGCTCAGTCAGGGAAAAGAGGAGCAAAGNTCTGGAGAGAACAGTGGGCACTTTGATTCATGTGCCCAGCTGCTGGTGCCCACTCTGGAGGAGAGACATCACTCTCCTGTCTCTGCTAGCAGGGCCAGCAGTGCTTTTGAGGCTCCCAAGGTGACTTGAGCAGGGTAAACATGTTTAGCCTGATAACTCCCATCCACCTGGGAGGAGAGATGGATTGGAGCAAAGGGACAAGAAGATGTCACAGATGGAAATTCCTTCTATTCCTTTATAAACTGGGTCCTGCAGCACGAATAGATGGTGTGACAGAGCACTATTAGAGAAAAAGGGAGGGAGCTGGGGAACACTCAGCCAGTGGTGAGCAGTGGGAGGGCAGCAGGACACCGTGTCCCTGTGCTGGGTGACTTGTCCCTGGCAGAGCCAGCTCTGTGTGTGGTGCACACCAGCCCATCAGCCCAGCCTGGCTGCTGACCACTCTCCCTGGATGTGCTGCTGGCCTTCCCAACATCCCTGTGAGGCCAGATTTCCTTGTTCTGTGGGGTTTTTGGCAGGTATGGGGAGGATGGGTCAGTCTGGGTTGAGCTCCTGTTGGTGAGGCGAGGAACAGGCTCGGCCTGAGCAGAGATCAGCAGAAATCTGAGTTGGCTTTGCCACAGTGGGGTAACTCAGCTGCCTCATGGAAAGAGGATGAGCTACACTCCAGCACTTGCCACGTTCTGTACAGCTACGGGCTGGCTGGAGCTCAGCTTTGACCTTTCAAGTCCCATTAAAATTCAACTGGACCCTGCTGGAAGCCACATCCCAACAGCCCCCTCAGCCCTCAGCAGCAGCAGGGTCACCCCTGAGCTCCCCAGCAGTGACCTGAGCACCCCATCCCCACCAGTGTGATCAAGGTGACCAGGGTGACCAGTGTGATCAAGGTGACCAGGGTGACCAGGGTGACCAGTGTGACCAGTGTGACCAGAGCTGAGCCATCCCTAATTCCTCTCTGTCTAAAAGGGACACCGCTGCTGGCTCCTCTCAGGCAGCTCAGAGTGAGGTTCTCATTTAAAACTCCCTCCAAGAAAAGATTACAAATNCTACCTGGGCTGGTGGCTGCAGCACCCTCAGCCCATCCTCACCAGAGTGACCAGGGTGACCAGTGTGACCAGTGTGACCAGTGCTGAGCCATCCCTAATTCCTCTCTGTCTAAAAGGGACACCGCTGCTGGCTCCTCTCAGGCAGCTCAGAGTGAGGTTCTCATTTAAAACTCCCTCCAAGAAAAGATTACAAATGGCCACATTATGAAGAACATGAGGGGAAAAAAGCACCACAGAGATTTTTTTTTCCCCTGTGTTTTGACCTAGCAGCCTCCCAGTTTTGAAATGCTATCAAAACACTGAAATTTGAGGAAAATTACATCAGACGAAGACTTTTTGAATCCGCGCTGATTTCCCCAAATTATTCTTTTCAAAGAGGGGTAGAAAAGAAACATCAGGGAAAAAAAAAATCAAAGCCTCTGATATTTGAAAAGTGAAACATTTCCTATCATCAGTTTGGAACAAATTATTTAAAAGCCAACTAGATTCCCATTAAAAAAAAAAAACACACTCAGATCTTGAAATACATCCTGAAAAATAATAATTCATTTAATTCTGGGTCAAAGAAATGTCTCAGAAAACGCAGAGACAAAGTAGTTTAATTTAATTGGGGAAAAGTCTGAGTCCAGCTCCATGGGTTTGCCTCTGGAATCACCTTTTTAAACTCAGCTGGGAGCATCCTTGGCTCGTGCCGTGCCAGTGAGGTGACAGGGGCCCGGGTGAGGCTGTCAGTGAGCTGAAATGGGCGCTTTGATTTACGGAAATAGCTTCGAATCAATTGTTCTGCTCCTCAGCTAATTCCTGATTGCGGCGTCGCTCAGCTCAGGGAAGCCCAGAATCGGTGATGAATTCCAGTAACCACATTGCAGCTGGCAGCGACCCCCACAGCGACACTGGACACCAACTCTCAGCTCCCATTTAATGTTCCCAGAGCCTGGAACGTCTCCTTGGTGGCCAAAAACACATCCCCTGCCCCCAGGCACGCAGAGCTGGATCCGTTTCCGCAGCACTTTGGAGGAAAAGATCAATTTCCAAGGGATGTTGTATCCTGGGAAGCAGCCAAGAGGCTTCTTATAACTGTGATTGTGCTTGACACTCATAATGAAACAAAATTCAGATCGCTGCAATAAATTTCCAAACTGTGAGTCTCCAAAAAAAAACCCCAAACCCCAAAAAAAACCAACAAAAAAAAAAACCTTAGTATTTCCCACAAGGCCCTACAAATTTAATCTACATAAGCTCCAAAATAAGTGTGTTTTCTACCTTAAACTAATACTTGGCAGCAACTTCCAATTGGCTCATTTAATTAAGTTGCTGTGCAGATCCCATTTTAATGTATTTAGTGCCGCTAAAATGACAGGCATACTGATCAAGGGGATTGTATTTTATTATTTTTATGCTTTCTTTTTAATTTAGGCTCAGATTTCTTCTCCTCCTCGCAGTGTTTGCTCCTCCAAGTCTTCAGGATGTGATGCAGCAGAGCACCCAAAACCAGCCCTGAGGAGAGAAGGGAGCAGGGCATGAAATGAGGGAGTGAAATTAATGCAAATTAATTAGGGCACAGGGATGTGCTGGATCAAGGAGGAGTGACATGGGATGACACCTCCTTAATCTCAGAATCAGGGGATCACAGGATGGGTTGGGATGGAAGGGAATTTGGAGCTCATCTTGCTCCATCCCTTTTCCATGGGGAGATTCCCTTTCCTGTAGCCTCTTGTCCCTTTGTGGTCACGAGAAGCTGAGGCCTGAAACAGAGGCAAGATTAAGAGAATTTATTATGGGTGTTTATTAAAGGCCTTCAACAGGAGCACCTTGGGCAGTCAAAGCCTCTCAGAGGCTGCACCCAAGATGGACACGAGATTTTCACACTTTTATGTTTGGTCCATTTGCATATCAGGGTTTAATCCTCCAATTACAGCTTCAGGTAATGAAGTCATTTACTCCAAGTTTGCTCCCCTCCCCCAAATTCACTGTTGTTTATATTTTTCTGAGACAGAAAGGTGTCCTTGAGTTTCAGGCCTGGAGAGGAATGGTTTTGTCTGAATAAACTGGGAGAACAGCAGCTGTCAGGTTTAGAGTTATACACTAAAGCAGTACAGGATCTGAAAAATATAAGAGCTAAATCCTAAGGCATCACAGGGACACTTTCCCAGGCTGTTCCAAACCCCATCCAACCTGGCCTTGGACACTTCCAGGGATGGGGCAGCCACAGCTTCTCTGGCACCCTGTGCCAGGGCCTCCCCATGAACCTCCTCTTGCTCCCAGCAAGAAATACAAGGATTTGGTGGCCTCTTGCACAGTTTTGAGAGTATTGGTGAAAAGTGAGACAGTTCCCCCAGGCTGGGGGCAGGCAGGAGGCTTTTCCCAAAGGAAAGGAGGGATTTCAATCCACTTTGTGTGCACGTGGCTGTGCCTGGCACAGCCCCTGTGCACAAATTTTTAGAACCTATTTGTTTCCAAGCAAATTTGAAAGAGGGCTGAAGAGCTCAGAGATGTGAAATCCCCACGTGGTTGGTGAAAATGGAGAGCAGAGAAAGGAAGAGGTTGAGGAAAAGGTTTGGAGTGGAGGCCCGTTGTTAGACCCTGGGAAACCTGCAGAGGGGAGCCACACGGTTATTGCTTATCCTGCCCCTCAAGCGATTTTTCTGTGTCCCTGCCTCTCCTGAGGCTCCTCCAGCCTTCCCTGAGTTGCCCTGAGCAGTCCCACCTGGTGGATTGAGCAGTGCTGGGTGCTGACAGAAGGAGGAACAGCCAAAAGGCAAAGCTGTCTCCGGGCAGAGAGGGAAGAAGGGGCTGGGCAGATTTACAGCTCAGGCACTGCTTAAATCCTCAGCATTGGGCTGTTGGGAGAAATCACCTGAGTGACCTTGCAGCTCTGGGCAGGGAATGGGAGAGGGACTGCACAGAGTGCTCCTGAATGCCTTGTGATGGTCCTGCTGTAACCCATCCTGCAGAGCTCCTCCCTGGAAGTGGTTAAAAGGGGGTTGTTGTGAGTAATTGCAGTGTCGGTAACTGGGGACAGAATTCCATGGCAGCCTCTGGGATCTGCTAATGGAGCTTCTCCTGGCTCCAGCAACCCTGGTCTGATCTCACAAATACAGAGATATTTTTATAAAAATGGGTCCTATCTGAGAGGAGGAAGAGATGTGTTGTGTTACCAGTTCTTTTTCTCATACTTTGTGTTGGAGCATCTTTTGATTTTCCTGTGATTACTCGAACCAATTTTCAGTTATTTTCCCCTACCTGTGGTCCATTTGCTTCAATCCTCTGTCCTTACACAGAGAAGATTTTTTTTTCTCCCTTTCTTTGCTTTAAGCCTTGAAGTTAATTCCTCCCTCTCTCTCCCTGCGAGGATTTTCTCCATGAAGCTTTTGTGGACGTGACAATTTCATCTTTTCCGAGCACCACTTTGACATCACCTGAACCACAAAACTCTCAGCTGCCCTTGCCAGTCCCTCTCTCCCTCAAATCCTGCCCAAGGTAGCGAATTACCCATGGCCCAGAAAGACACAAAGACTTAGGATTGGGCTCAAATCATGTCTCTGCTTGATGGATCCTTCCCTAAACCCCCCAAAACTCACTGTGCTCACGGCTGGCAGAACGGAAGGGATCTCGTGGTTTATATTCTGCTTTCATTTGCAAGTGGCTTAAAAAAGATTAATAAATGATTAATAGGCATTAAAGACACGAGGAGCATAATTTAGCAGGTGATTATAAGCATGTCAGGAGAAGGTATTACAGAATATTATGAGCAACCTATTGACTGTTTGGGCTTTCCAGTAATCTGTAAGCATTGATTAGTCATTCATTAAAAGCACCAATTAATAATTTCCAAACATTCTATCATCTATTTTTGTGAACACTTGACAGCGCAACCAAAAATGGTATGTGTGAAAATAGTGCTTTTTTCCACAGTCAGCCCTAGGAGATTTTAGAGCCAGAGGTGCCAAAATTCAGCCCTCCCTGTTCTCCAGGACAGCAGGAATTACACCAGGGCAGAATCAGGATCCCCACAGAGCTGCTGCTGGTTCCACCTGGACAGCAGGAGGTGACTCCCAGTCTGCTTTGCACTTTCCAGAGCATTTTTATATTGAGAATAAACAAGTGAGAAAGAAGATTATTTTTTTTTTACTTATGATTCTAGTCTTGTCCAGCTCTTGAGCTGTGAGCCGAGTCAGTGTTACCTGTGAACCCTCAGAGAGAGAGGAAACATTTTCCAGGAGCAGCTTCTTCATCCCTGTCCCATCTTAGTGTTAAGCTTGTCCATTTGGGTTATTTGAGAGCAGTCAGGAGCTGCTTTTAATGAATCCCCCCTTACTCACATGGATTTTTTTGTTTAAACAGCACATTTTAAAAACTGGATTTGGTCATTTGAGATGCTTTTCTTTCCCTTCCCTTGGTCTGAGGATGCATTTCTTTTCTAAAATGCGGGAAACACAAACCCAGAAACGAGTGGTTTCTTTGCTGTCCCTGAGGGAACAAATCAAACACGCAGGATTTGGGCGACAATCTCTCCGTGCTGCTGTCACAGCCCTCGTGTGGGGTCTGTCCCCCCTGGACCTGCTCTCACCCCCATCCCTGTTTTTCATCCTGGTTGAGGCAGTGCCCCTCTCAAGCTGCTGAGGTTTTGTGTGCTGCCTTCCCTCGGCTCCCCTCAGGGTCTGAACCCTCCACCTGGAGCACATTTGGAGCACAAAGACCGTTCCCATCCCGGAGAGCTCAGTCTGGGCTGGCAGGCAAGGGGACACGAGGGACACAGAGCCCTGCATGGGACACAGCCACCCCTGGGACAAGCTGCTCCTGCCGTGGCACGGGCAGTGTTTTCCAGGAGCTGCAGCAGCAGGGAATTTTAAGGAGGGATGTGGAGGGGCCTTCACAGATTTGTGCACAGGATTAGCACAGGAGAAACTTTTGTCCCCGTGGTGTCTCCTGGCCCCTGAGTGAAGGGAACCTGGCAGCAGCCACGTGCTGCCCTTCCAGCCTGCACTGTGAGTGCTTTTCTCTGTTTGGCCTTGCGTGGGCCAGTTACCAGCTCCATCCCCATGGAATGTTGCCCCTTTACAGTTCTCACTTAATCGATTTGGAGGAAATCTCCCTGAAAATCCTGTCTCTTTTCTTGCTCTTTTTTTCCCCCCTAATGCAGCCTGCTCTAATACCTCACCAATCCTCCTTCAGATCCCTGCGTAGCCCATTAGTGTGTTTGTACTGTAAGATTTCCTTCCTTTCCCAGAATTCAGGAGAGATAATTTCACAGTGTTTTTCCATCTCTGAGTATTGACAGAGATGCTGCTGAAAGGGGCTCTCTGTTCCTGCTTGTATCTCTTCACACTTGAGCTCACACTCTTGTTATTCAGCACTTAACAGCTCCCCCCCTTCCCAGGATGGGTGCTAATTGGCTAAAATTAAGCGCAGAGAGGTGAAATATCCTTCACACCCCATATTCATGCCCCCATCCCTACTTCTCAACCTGCTGGTGTTCCAATTAATCCAGTTCAGCGCTCTAAATGTCTCCACATCACTCCTGACCCCCTCTGCAGGTTTCCAGGCTCTCAGGGAGATGCTTTAGCAGCTCCCTGTCGGTTTTGTTTGTTTAATATTTGCTAAATGGTGCCACTTCTTGCAGGTCTTGGGGTGAAGTGGTTTGGTCCTTGCTCCTCTGTTCTGGATGCTCCTGTTCAGTGCTGGGTTACTCACTCTTTTTGGAGGTCAACCCCCATCTTCCTGCTCTTTCCAGGACATTGCCTGCCAAGAAACCTGGTCTGAAGCATAATCCGAATTTGAAACCTCTCCTGTCATTTCCTGGCTGTTCTTACCAGGTCCTGCAGGGATCTGGCTGGAGCTGAGCTGCTCATCTGGCCTGTGTGGCTGGAAAACATCGCAAGGAGAAAAATCTTCCTGGCTCTTGGTTCTCCAAACCTGGTGGGGATTGTGGGGTTTATTGCCCTGCTTTGGCTCACACCTGATCTCCCTTTGCAGCCCTTACCCCCAGCTTTCACTGCGAGCCTCTCCAGGATGTTTCTGCAGGTGAACTCCTGCTGGGTACCGAGCTCTGCACCTCAATCTCTCCCTCTCCCCCAGAAGGGCTGTAAGGAAATAATCTGTGTGCCAAATGTGATCGTGGGGGAAGGCAGCGTTAGCTGCACTGAGGGATCTTTACTGAGGGCAATAAAGAACCAGAACCAAAGATGATTTCTGATCCTGACCCAGATTCCTCTGGGAACCATGTGCACACCCCATAGATTTTCAGTTCCCAATGTTAAACAGGCTAAAGAGCAGTGAGGATATGTCCACTGCAGAGGATCAGCCATGGATCCTGTGTTTAGAGTCAGGAGAGAAACACCATCCAGCATCCTTCACAGTTCTGTGCTGTCCCCATGCCAGCAGAACTCTTCTGAGAGACAGGAATCTTCCTCTGGTGCCCAAATATAACCGGGGAGGGATGTGGGAGTGTGCCCCAATTCTCTGCACAGCCCAGCTCACTTCAGGCTCAGCTGAAAGCAGCTCTCACCTTTTCCCATCCATATTCCAAGTGGTTCATCCGGCAGGGAGGCCCATTCTTCACACAGATGATGGCACTGACAGCCTTGCCACCGAGTGCTCCCTCTCTCTTATGCCTCTGTTGTTGTTCTCCTGGGCTGCACTGGGCAGAGTTGCTCTCTAAGCCATGCTGCTGGGAAACCTTTTTTTTTGCCTCTGTTGTGCAGTCAATAATCTACTGAAATCAGAACTATCCATTTGCCTTGTTCCTATCAGTCTAAGTCCGTGCTGTTATTGAATCTCTCTGTCGAGCTCGCTGCTGGCTTTGATCTCTGTCGCCGTAGCATCTGATTGTCACACAAATATATATGGAGGACGTGGTCTCCTTGGCTTGGGAGATTTATCTCTCTCTGTTGGGCTGGTCAGTAGAGGAGGGGAAAATAAAACAAAAAAATAAATAAGTAAAAGACAGCAGCAAGGAGAGAGACAGATGGTGTGAGATCCAGAGAAAGTGAAAAGTCAGCTCAGGGATTGATAGGGGAGGAGAGGAGGAGGAGTGAGGGAGGGAAGCTGCAGGAGAAAGGCCTCTCAGGACTGACGGGGCTGGAGAGGCACAAGGGCTGATGGAATGCCCTGCTCAGGGTCGGGAAGTGCAGAGCTGGGCACAGCACGGGGGTGAGGAGGGCCCTGCCCGACCCTGGAGAGCTCCTTTGGGGGCAGGAGGAGAAATTTCAGACGCCGTCAGACACGTCTGAGGGGCCGCTAATGAGATCACACGGGGGTCAGAGAAAGTGGCAGCGGTTTAAGGCGGCAGCTCCTTCCTGGGAAGCTGTTTAATCAAAAACATTGTGTCTTGTCAGGAGCCAACGAAGCAAAGTTAAAATAGGCCCGTTATTATGTAAATCCCTCGCCAGCCCGCTGGGAGAAGACAGGCCTGAGCTGGGCCAGGCCGCGGCTGCCGCTGTGCTCGCTGACGAGGGGACACAGAGCCCTGCATGGGACACAGCCACCCCTGGGACAAGCTGCTCCTGCCGTGGCACGGGCAGTGTTTTCCAGGAGCTGCAGCAGCAGGGAATTTTAAGGAGGGATGTGGAGGGGCCTTCACAGATTTGTGCACAGGATTAGCACAGGAGAAACTTTTGTCCCCGTGGTGTCTCCTGGCCCCTGAGTGAAGGGAGCCTGGCAGCAGCCACGTGCTGCCCTTCCAGCCTGCACTGTGAGTGCTTTTCTCTGTTTGGCCTTGCGTGGGCCAGTTACCAGCCATCACCCTGTCACCAGGGCAGCCCCTCACTGCTCCTCATCCTCACCCTCACCCTCACCCTCACCCTCACCCTCATCCTCATCCTCATCCTCATCCTCATCCTCATCCTCATCCTCATCCTCATCCTCATCCTCATCCTCATCCTCATCCTCATCCTCATCCTCATCCTCATCCTCATCCTCATCCTCATCCTCATCCTCATCCTCATCCTCATCCTCATCCTCATCCTCATCCTCATCCTCATCCTCATCCTCATCCTCATCCTCATCCTCATCCTCATCCTCATCCTCATCCTCATCCTCATCCTCATCCTCATCCTCATCCTCATCCTCATCCTCATCCTCATCCTCATCCTCATCCTCATCCTCATCCTCATCCTCATCCTCATCCTCATCCTCATCCTCATCCTCATCCTCATCCTCATCCTCATCCTCATCCTCATCCTCATCCTCATCCTCATCCTCATCCTCATCCTCATCCTCATCCTCATCCTCATCCTCATCCTCATCCTCATCCTCATCCTCATCCTCATCCTCATCCTCATCCTCATCCTCATCCTCATCCTCATCCTCATCCTCATCCTCATCCTCATCCTCATCCTCATCCTCATCCTCATCCTCATCCTCATCCTCATCCTCACCCCCATCCTCCCCACAGCACTGATCCCCCCCCGGGCACCTCCAGCCCCTTGGCAGGCCCTGCAGGGCATTTTTTCTGCCCCTACTTGGCCGTGTGGGATCTCTGGGGGAAGGATCCAGCCCTGCTGGCGGTGAGGGGGAGGCTGTGCCAAGGCAGCTCCTGCCATCCGAGGGGGATTTGTGCTATCAGCAGCCCTGTTCTGCAGGCAGGGCTTGAACCCAGAGCTTTATATCCCATAGGAGAAGCTCAGCCTCTGGATTATTGCTGCTCCCTCGCCTCTCAGCATCTTTTGCTTCTGACATGCTGTTACACTTCTTTTCCTCCTTGATTTTGGGAAAATACTCAGAAAATAAGTTTCCTTTCCCTTTCCAAATCACTGAAGACTTGTTAGGTAATCTGTGGGTCAGAGTTTTGGGTTTTTTTTAGGTTTAAGCTTTTTTTTTAGTCTGTCACTTCTCAGGCCCTGCCATCCTATGGAAAAGCAGCACGAACGCAATTAGCAGCCACATCTCAGCCTTTGTCACCTGTGCCAAGTCCCCGTGCTTGGCTGAGCTGCTGAGATAAGGTGTTGGCAGCTCAGGTGGTGAGATTCAGCCTCTAAGAAATCTCAGCACAGAGCATCCACAGCAGGGATGAGAGACCCCAGCATGAGAAGGATGGAAATGACAGGGAAACTCAGGCAGCCCGAGCTGCAGTGCTTTCTATCCAGCTCCAGGCTCCAAAACTATTCTAACAGCAGAATTTCCAGACCACTCCTGATCCTCTTACAACCCCTCTACAAGACATAGCTCCAGTCCTGGTGGCTTTTATCAGAGCAGTTTGGGGAGAGGGTGCCAGAATTTTCTCAGCGGATGCCAAGAGCCTCCTAATAAAAATTCACATCTAGGTCTTATCCAGCTGAAATCCCACTAATCCAAGCAGAGGTTTCACATCAGGTGTGACGGTTCCTGGCCCAAGTCTGCTCCCACGCAGAGCAAAGGGTGGATTTAGCCTCTGCCAGCAAGAAAGAGGTTAACCCAGGCAGCAGGTTCTGAGCAGCTGGGAAGGATCAAGGAAAAGCTCTTCAGTAGAGGGCAGTTAGAGAAGGGAGCTAAGGAGCCTTTTTTTTCCAAAGGATATAGCTTTGGGAAGTGTAGGAAATAAGGCAGGACAGGTTTCCAGAAACAAATTCTCAGCAGGGAGCAAACTGAACTAGGTTCTGAGGCAATGCCAATGCCAGAGTGAACAGAGGAGCTAAACTTGCATACAAATTGAGTGCGTGCCTTTCATTCCCTATCCGTGTCTCTCCCCCTGCCTGCCAATCGCACTCCCCGTTAATAACTTGATCTGTGAGATGAGTGGTAGGAGGGAGGGAGCGGGGCACTGAGCTGGCAGAAAAGATCTCCATCATCTTCAACGGAGCCTTGGAGGACTCACGAGGCAGAAGATGATCAGAAGGGATCTGGGGATTAGAGAGGGGAAAAGCAGAGCTGTGCTGTGGCTGCAGAGACAGGCTGAGGGCACTGCAGGCACAGGGTCACGCTCCCTTCCTCTGGGACACAGCTGGGACACTGCTCTCAGCACTGCACACCTCCTCAGGAGATGGGTACTGACAAACTTGGGAAGCCCAACAGCGTTATGGGAGCGACAGGGAGTTCAAAGGGTCTGATTAGCAAGGAGAGATTCGCAACATCTAATTATGTACAGCTTGGCAAAGTAACAACTGCGAGGGACAGGATAAGTGTCTGCATATTGAGAGAGGATAAATACCACAGATGGGTAATATTAATGTACAGTGACTCAAGGGAAAGTCTTAATAAGAGGAGAAGTCTCTGTGGTTATCAGAAAATATTCTTACATCTGGTGCATTAGGCAGCGGTGTAGTTTACTGTGGAGAGGGTGAAATCAGCTGGGAATTGTAGATCTGGGGAAGCTGCAGCAGTGCAAAATATAACGAGGGAAACCATCCTGTGGTGGGCTGCAGGAGAACAAGGGCTGTGCATGTTCTCCTCCATTAATGTGTCAGTGTGAATCTTTTGCCACTTAGGTTCAATTTCAGTAACACATCTGTGTGACAGGGGACTTGGCTTTGTGTCAGATTTCCACTGGATGTCAAACAATTCCATGGATTTATGCCAGTCAAGTATTTGTTCCTGTTCCTTCAACTTTCCCTCCAGTCCCCAAGTGGATGCATCATTAAAATCACTCTGTGCTCTCCCAAGCTGGGAAGTTCAATGGAAGCCCAAACCTTGACGTAGTGACACGGTTTAATGAATCCCAGGGCTGGAAATAGCTCAGGCTGTTCTCCAAAGGTCTGGGCTCCCAAGGGATGGAAAAACCTTCAAAAGGGACTCACATTCCCCCTGTCCTGAGGGCCCCTGGCCCAGCCACCTGTACCTGCAGCCACTTTGAGAGCGTGGCCAGAACCCTGTGAGGTGAGGCCACCAGCAGGGCCAGGCCCTCTCTGTGCTGAGCCCTGTGATCCTCGACCAGCACACAATGATATCATAAAATACTGAAATACTGAAATAATAAAATAATAAAGGGGCAACCCTGTGGTGGCTTTCCAGCTCCCTTAAAGGCAGCTTGGCAGCTGTGTGGAAAACAGCCATGTGAGAGGCATGTGCTCCACGGAGCAGAGCACGGCTGCACACCAGAATTAGCACCAGCTGCTACCAAAGGCTCTGAAGGCCAGGCTTTTATCTGCTTTGCATGGGAATTGGCAGCAGTGAATTCGGGTTTCCAGCCCTCAGCTGCAGTGTGAGGAGGCTGTGGCATGTTTTAAATTAATGGAGGCGTGTGGGGGGGGGATCAAATTAGGGCTTTATCAGCGTAAAAGAACTTGAAACACAAAGTTAAACTCAAAGACTAAGGGGCTGATTCTAATTCATCGACTATCCCCACTGCTCACAGTCCCTAATGAAAACATGTGTAACAAGCCTGCAGGGTTAATTTTACAGGGGAAAAAAAATTCCAATAAAGCTCCACGAGATTTTCACATTAAATTAATGTAACGGATGCTTAAAAGCCTTTCTAATTAGGCATTGTTATTAACAGGAATGTCAGGTGAATGAAATCAACCCCTGAGCTGACATTTCACTCCCGTGAACTTCCAAGTTGGTGTTTAATCCCTCGCACGTGGCAGCTGCATTACAAGGGGGTCGTGGCTTTTCCAAATGTGCTCCTGATCCACTCCCGTGTTTCCTGAGTGAGGATTTTGCCAAGCCAGCCCTCCCTGACGCGAAGCATTTGCTGCTCTGTCAACCTGCTGGGAGGAAAACGATGTAAATAAAGGAACTGAGAGAAAAAGAGGGGAAAAAAAACCAACCAACCAANTCAGGCTGTTCTCCAAAGGTCTGGGCTCCCAAGGGATGGAAAAACCACCAAAAGGGACTCACATTCCCCTTGTCCTGAGGGCCCCTGGCCCAGCCACCTGTACCTGCAGCCACTTTGAGAGCGTGGCCAGAACCCTGTGAGGTGAGGCCACCAGCAGGGCCAGGCCCTCTCTGTGCTGAGCCCTGTGATCCTTTACCAGCCTCTGTTGTTCCCATAAATATCCCTGGGATATTTCAGCTCCTGCTGCAGCACATCGTGCCCTTAAAGGTAAGAGCCTCAGCGCTGGCTAAGATAGCATCTGTCACATTTGGAAAGAGAAAGGATAAAATAAAATGATAAAGTTTCAAAATAAAAATATAACATAATAAAATAATAAAATAAAATTATAAATTATAATACAAAGAGACAATAAAACAAAATATAATAAAATAATAAATTATAATACAATAATATAATAATATAATAATAAATTATAATACAATAATATAATAATATAATAATAAATTATAACACAATGATATCATAAAATACTGAAATACTGAAATAATAAAATAATAAAGGGGCAACCCTGTGGTGGCTTTCCAGCTCCCTTAAAGGCAGCTTGGCAGCTGTGTGGAAAACAGCCATGTGAGAGGCATGTGCTCCACGGAGCAGAGCACGGCTGCACACCAGAATTAGCACCAGCTGCTACCAAAGGCTCTGAAGGCCAGNCACGAGATTTTCACATTAAATTAATGTAACGGATGCTTAAAAGCCTTTCTAATTAGGCATTGTTATTAACAGGAATGTCAGGTGAATGAAATCAACCCCTGAGCTGACATTTCACTCCCGTGAACTTCCAAGTTGGTGTTTAATCCCTCGCACGTGGCAGCTGCATTACAAGGGGGTCGTGGCTTTTCCAAACGTGTTCCTGATCCTCTCCCGTCTTTCCTGAGTGAGGATTTTGCCAAGCCAGCCCTCCCTGACGCGAAGCATTTGCTGCTCTGTCAACCTGTTGGGAGGAAAACGATGTAAATAAAGGAACTGAGAGAAAAAGAGGGGAAAAAAAAAACCAACCAAAAAACAAAACAAAACAAAACAAAAAAACAAAACAAAACAAAACAAAAAAACCCACCCAGACAGGGAGAGAAGTGGTGACTTTGGGAGCTGAGATGAGCAGCTGTGTGATTCTTTTTCTGGAAGGGAAAAGCGACTGCCACAAGACGTCAGCTGTGCTGCCTTGTGGTGGGTGGAATCTGTCTGGCTTCAGCTGGATGTGTCTTCCAGAGGAAAGAGGATCGCAGCTAAACGAGGATCCACACGCTTCCACGGGAGCTGGGGCTGCTCTGGGGGCAGCACTCACCCACACGGGTGTCACAGGGATGCAGAGGCAGAGCTGCCACCCTCCTGTGCCACTGCAGCTGCTGGGATGATGGATGTGGCAGCCACAACCCTTTCAGGCGTGGGAAGTCCTGTGTGCTTCACTGCAGCGTCCAGAGACCTCCTGGCACTGCAGGCAAGGAGCCAGATTACGTTGGGAAGGGTTAGGATGAAGGGCAGAAGGGCACTTTTATTTCGTTAGGAAGGGAAGCTGTGGCAAACAACTCACCTCAAATCCTCCCTCCTGGCATTGCTGGTGGAACCAGGAGCCTGCTCAGGCTCTGCCAGCCCCTGACCTCGTGCCTGGTTCACAGGGTTGTTCCTCCTCTCAGGGCTCTGCATGTGCAGTCAGAGAACCTGCTGATCCCATTCCACCACCTCCTTTGCCCTCTGCCAGCCTCCTTTCAGCTCTTCTCCGGGGAATTGCTGAGCCTGAAAGAGGAGCATGGAAGTGGCAGTGCTGGATGATTTGGCACTGGTGAGGATTTTACCACCCTGTGTGGCTTTGAACAGCATCCCTGTCCATGTGCACTCCTCCCACAGGGAGCCAGGTGGGATCCAGGGATCTCTCAGCTGGTTTTGGCTTATCTTCCCTCCCTCCTGGCGTTGCTGATGGATCCAGGAGTCTGCTCAGGCCCTGCCAGCCCCTGATCTCATGTCTGGTTCACAGGGTTGTTCCTCCCCTCTGCATGTGCAGTCAGGGGGAACTGGAGGTGTCTCCAGGTCCGTGGGACACCTGCTCCACACATCCCTGCTTGGTCAGCCACGCACAAAGCTCACACAGACCCCTCACAGCCAATTCTAGCAGGAGATGAGGATTCCTGAGCAGGTGTTTGTCCTTTCTCCCCAGCTCTGTGCACACAGGGCTGTGAGAGATCCCAGCAGGTCCCCATTCCTCTGCCTCAGCTGCAGCCACACTCCGCTTGTGCCCTTCCTCCAGCTCTCCCCACACAGAAGCTGGGCACAGGTGATGCTTTCCTCAACTCTCTTTGGTCTTGGGAATGCCAGACTGGCCACAGGAATCTTTGGGATTTCACTGCCTTTTCTACCTTCCCAGTTTTGCAGTCTGCCCACTGGTTCTGGTCAGGTTCTTCTTGTCTCTCTTAATTAGTTTCACCACCACCAGAGCCATCCCAATATTTTTTGTTCCAGCTTGCCTGTGGCCCTTTACCTTTGGAGATGTGTTTCTACATCTCCCATCTGCATCTCACACAAGCCTTTCCCCGCTCCCCAGTACTTGTTTGGAGCTAAAAATTCTCTGAGGAAAAAATAACAGTTGTTTCTGCTCAGTGTTTGGGCCTGCATTTCTCTCCTCATCAGAATCCTTTTAATTAATGCCTATAGGAATTTAATCTGTCTGCCTTGTTGATTTTTCTGGCTGTCAGGTGCTGAAAGAAATGTTCAGAATCTTATCGGTGCACAAACATGCATTTCAGCTGCTCTTTGCTCCTGTGTTTGCCTAATGGCTTCTTTTAAGATTTCAGCCCTTATTCCTTATCTCTCTCCAGAGCCAGTTCCTTGGCAGGTTAAGGAATGCTGGGACAGGCCACTTCCATTTCCTCTGGCTGGAGTTATGGATAAATTAAGCTGAGTAAAGAACACACCCTGCTCCTGGAGCCTCTTCCCTCGTATTCCCAGGGGATCTGCTCATCCGTGGGTCAGCTGTGGTGTCACCAGAGGATTCCTGCTGTTTGTCAGCAAATTCCTGCAGGGATATCTGCCTCCTCCCAGGCTGCTGGTGCCCATCAGCAGGAGCAGAGTTGGGCTGGGAGGATTCCATGTGGTTTCACGGGATTGGGGAGAGCAGAATGCATGGACATGAATTACTGGTTTGTTCCTGGACAAACCTGGAGCACGTTGGCAGGCAGAGGAGGGAGGCACAAAAGCCTAATGAATTTTCCAGAGGAAGGAGGCAGATAAATCTGCGCTCACAGAGGAGTCTGACAGGAAAACTCCATATCACTCATTTCTCTCATTGTCTCCCCCTCCCATCCCCCTTTTCCTGCCCTTTGCACACCTCAGGGTCCCTTTGCACCTTTTCCCAGCCCCTTCCAGCCTGCTGATCCCATTCCACCACCTCCTTTTCCCTCTGCCAGCCTCCTTTCAGCTCTTCTCCAGGGAATTGCTGAGCCTGAAAGAGGAGCATGGAAGTTCTAGTGCTGGATGATATGGCATTGGTGAGGATTTTACCACCCTGTGTGGCTTTGAACAGCATCCCTGTCCATGTGCACTCCTCCCACAGGGAGCCAGGTGGGATCCAGGGATCTCTCAGCTGGTTTTGGCTTATCCTGGTGCTCCTGGTGGGCTGGCTAAGAGGAATGTAAATGAATGTTGCAGCTCTCTCTCAGGTACACACTGATTTACACCAGCTGACAACGTGGCCTGTGACTCCCACATCTTCACTGAGCCATTAGCACTGGAAAAGGCCTATTAATTTGGATATACTCCCCTGGGGCACACAGGCAGAAGAATTCCCTGCCTAGTCCTGTCTACTTATTTTCCTCATTTCATTTTTTGATGAGGTCTGCACGAGGAAACTCTCCTCAGAGCCAGCTGCCTGCTTGCTATGCACAAGGTATTGCATTGCTCACAATCCGATTGCTTTCCTCACTGAAGGGCTCACACCTAATAAAGTTCATGGCCATTCTTAAACACAGCTTTGGAATAAGATACTGCTCTGCGCTGGGTCTAAAGGAAATTCAAGGCAAACATTTTACAGATCATCAACACTGAAAATCTCCCCTGAGTAAGAAATAGTATTAGTTCCCCAAGTGGCCTCCTGCTCATGACTAACCATGGGTACACTGTTAAATCTCTTTCTGACAGAGGCTTCCAGCTGGAGAGATGGGATAATTTCTCCTCTCAGCTTCACAGGGGTGTCAGGAGAACTGAAAATGGGGTGCATTCAGCTGCATCCAGCAAGGGGCACAGCCCGAGTGTCACTGGTGGTGCTGGCACTGCTGCCAGTGGTGCTGCTCACAGCTGCTGCACCCCGTGTGCAGGTGAGGAGCTCAGAGAGAGGGGAAGTGGAATCTCCTGGGAGATCAGCCAGAGATCCCAACACAACGGGGAGGAGGCTGAGCCCTGTGTGCTCCCTCAGGATCAGCAGAGTCTGTTCCAGCCACGCTGCTCCTTCTCGTGGAAGTTCTGACCCGTGGCAAAGGGGCACCTGGTATTTTTGGAGCAGAGGAACCTGGAGGCAAAGGGGACAGGCAGTAAGTGACCTCAGCTTTCATTCACTTGCATCATGATGTTCTTATTCCCCACAAGCAGGACAGACGATTGGGGATACAGGCATCATANGCATGATGTTCTTATTCCCCATGGTTTGTGTGCTCCAAAGCAGATGGAATAAAAACTCACCCTGCTTTGTCTAAGCCTTACCCAGAGAGGCTCTCAGGCCTGGCTGCTACCTGTGCTGCAGAGAAAGGGAGTGCATCAGCACCAGGAGCAGCACACAGGCTGCCAGGTAACCCCTGCAGCAGGTCAGGACTGCAGCTGAGACCATTTCCTATGGCTTTTGGAAGTTTTGGGTTTGCTTGGGGCTGGGGAGTGATGTTGCAGTGCCCTGCAAGGAGTTCAGCACAGAAAGAGAGAGCAGCCTGAGCAGGGGCCCTGCAGCCACAGCAGTGCCTTTCCTGGTGTTTTGGACATCACCTGCACATCTGCACGCTTTGAAGAGGCTCATCTTGTGACAATGTCCCTCACAGAGGCCACATTTTTCTTTTAGGCTTGCTGAGCAAGGTGAGAGAGACACAGATCCAAGGGAAACCTCAGCCTGGCAAGGCTCAGGATGAAATTCAGGGCTGTCTCAGAATATGCACTCCATGTTTTCCAAGGGACCTTTTCAACCTGTCTATTTCTTTCAAAATGATCTTGACAAATTGGAGAAATGGTTTGGAAGAAATTAGATGCAATTTCATAGAGATAAGTACAGGATTTTCCATCTAGACAGGCACAATGAACTGTTCTCATGCAGGATGAAGAAAGGCAATCCTGCAGGAAGGTCTGGGGCCCTTTTGTTGATCAGAGAGTGGATGAGAGATGGCAAGTTGCTGTGAAAAATGACAAACAGGAGAGTGTAGACAGAAGTAGCCCCGGCAGGACACATAAAATGGAATTCCTGCTTTGCCCAGTGCTATGGGAGCTCAGCTGGGTGTTGGGCCCAGTTTGGGGCACAACTCATCCAGAAAGTTGAAAGCATTGGAAGAGAGTCCAGAGCAAGGACTGACTGAAGATTGGCAGGCATGGGCTGAAAAGGAGAATTGAGTAAACTGGGATGGTTTAGTCCAAAGAAGAGGAACTCAAGCAAGACTGGAATAGTTCTGAAACATGAAAAAGGCTGATGCAAACAGAAGGGGAATAATCACTTTTCCATGTCCATGGAGCAGTCAGCTAGCACCGGGCAACTGCAATTCTAATTAAACACTTAGAGGAGCCTTCCCAAAGGAAAAGAAAGCAAAATGTTGGACAGAAGGGGCAGGGGCTGCATAGGAGCTGCAAGAGTGGCCTAGAGAGGGAACAGCTGAAAATGGTCCAGCCACAGCAGCTCTGTATGGGGACATCAGGCTGGGCTGGGTGACTTCCTGAGGTCCTTCCAGCCCTGGGATCCAGGAACCTCAAAGTGTGACCTCAGCTCAGTGGCATCACTGCAGACTTAACTCAGCATCCCAGTTTGGCAACTGAGTCGGGTTGTGAAGACACCACCACCACCACTCCGGAGCTCTGCTGCTCCTCCTTGACCTCCCTGCCCAGCCTGTGAGCCCAGGGGAGTCTTCTTGATGGCCACAGAATGTCCAGGCCAAGACAACATTGCCACAGATAACAGCAGCTGTTCTGGCTCCATCTCCCCATCACTGGTTGGGAATCCTCGGTGCCAGCCAGCAATCACAAGAGGCTTCCTCCAGTCTCAGGTGGGAGCAATCCCACGGCTGCTCCCTGTGCCCACCAGCTTTTGTTTTGCACTGTGTGAGGATGATCTTCTGAGCTCCCTGTGCCACGTTCCTGCCAGGCCTTGCAAGAGAGGTGTGACTTTAATCCCTGTATTGGCCCACACTGGATAACCCAGAGCAGCCCTTGAAGGAACGGTGCTGGAGAACGTTGCTCCATCTGCTCCAGGCACAACCTTCCTGCATCTTCCCCTTTTAAACGCCTGCTTCCCCCTGTTTAACAGAACAAGTAATTAACGATGTTAATTTTAATCTCATTTGCTAATGAAGGCAGCCTAATTGCACAATAATTGGCAGCAGCCTTAGCAGAAAACAGAAAATAAACCCTGCATATGTAATTCACTTTAACTTCTTTCTAATTGCCTCTCTGATGGTTTTCCGTCATCAATGGTGTCTTTGGGGGATTTTGCTAACAAAGAGAAGTATGGGACACAGGGGATGGTGCCACTGAGGGGAAGAGCTGGAGTGACAGGCCAGTAATTGCTCTTCCCCAGCTGGGAATTCTAGATTTGGATTTCTAGACATGCCAGAGAGTCAAGTTAGGGCTGGATTCAATCACTGGAGCTCCATGGACTGGGGTTTGGCCAAAAAGTCGCCTAAAGGATCTCTTGGGCTCCTCATCCTTGTCCCAGCTGCCTGTTCTCCTGCACACCTTCCCAAGGCTCCAAACAGCAACTTCCCAAGGAAAATTGTTCTGCCAAAGTGTTCTTCTGCCTGACGTGCTCTTCTCAAGTCCCTTTGTTCTGCACATCTCAAGATGTTTCCAAGTCCTCCACTGATCATTCCTGGGTGTGTTCAGGACCTGGATTTTTACAGAAAGGGGAACTCAGGCCCAAAGGGGATCAGCAGTTGCTCCTGGAGCTCCCAGGGCTAGAAAGGCTGGCACAACCTTTGGGTGGCATGTCCTGCTGTTTCTTCAGTTTTTAGCAATTCTGGGAGGTGCCCCTGACAGTTAAGTGCTTTTTTAATGGTCCCCTTGGACTGGCTCCACGTATTTGCTGCTCCTCTCAGGGTTTCTATTCCCTTCTCTGCCATCCACCACCTCCTTCCCCAGTTCCACCTCAGTTCATCTGCTGCATTGTCTTCCTCTAATTAGCTCCTTCCTGAGTTGTTTCTTTCATCTGTGCAATTGAATAACAGCTGAAGCAAGTCGGGAGAGGGAAGGAGGGAAGGAGGCTCATTTGACTGGAAACAGCTGTCATTCCATGGCCCAGAGGGGCTGCTGGAGAATGGAGGAATGGGGGTTCTGTCCTTCCTCGCCCTTCCTGGCCAAGATCTCCTTCTGGGGAGAGAGGGGGGACAGGAGCCATTTGCTAAAGGACTCACCAGTGGGCAACTTGCAGGAATTACACCGGCTGGAAATCCCAGCAGCTGCCTCCCAAAGGTTCCCTTGGCTCACATCTCTCCTAGCCTGCTGGCCTTTGAATTAAAACAGTCTAATTAGCACAGCTCATTATAATCAGTTGTCTCAGGCTGCTGAAGATGTGCAGTGGAGGCTGATTGCTGAGCGCCTTCACAAGGTCTGAACTCGGGTGGTGCCCATGGGGTTTCTGCAGATCTCTGAGGGCAAAGGATGCCTTGTGGTTGTCACCCTGGTTTGAGGAATTTTTTAGACCTTCTGAATTGTGTTTCATACTGGAGTCAGAATTTCTACTTTCCCACACTTTTACTATAAACAACAGCTTTGTTTTCCTCACTGTCCTTCATTGGTTATGTATTTTAGGTAGGAGGAGAAAGCTGATTGACCGTTGTCTTGAGCAATGTGGTTTGGGAGGTGGGATTTCATCCTCCAATCCACAGGCACCTTTGGAAACGTATAAAATTGAGTTTTGTAAATAAACTTGCTCTTTTTTCCTGCTTGCTCACCACTGTGCCTCGTGAGGTTCTTTGGTGTCGTGTTGCGGCATGTGGTCACCATGGTGTCACCCAGGCTGGACAGTCCCCTTGGAAAGTGTCACTGCCTCAGCCTGAACATGGAGAGTTCAGAGGAATCCCCTTAGCTTTGGGTCCCCTGGAGGAGCAGATGTCCACCCCTCACAGCCTCCATCCACCCTGGCTCTTTGGGTAACCACAGGATAAAGGCAGGAGGAGATGCTGGGTCGGGCTTCTGTTTCTTTAGTGGAAAAATTTGTTGTCATCGTGGTGTCACCTGGGCTGCACAGTGCCCTTGGAAAGGCAGGGTCCTTCAGGATGGGTGTCACTGCCTCAGCCTGAACAGGGAGGGTTCAGAGGAATCCCTTGGCTTTCAGACACCTTGAGGATCAGATGTTCACCCCTCACAGATCTCCACCCTGGCTCTCTGGGTAACCACAGGATAAAGCCAGGAGGAGAAGCTGGGCCTGGCTTCTTTAGAGCCAAGGCACAGTTTGTGCATTCCCTGCTCAGATGGCACAGGACGTTTCCTCCTCCCCAAACCTGCAGGAAATGATGGGTGAATCTCTCACCTTCTCCCACCAGTCCCTGCAGGATCTGCCCAGGCAGCTCTGTTGGCACCACTGTTCCCATCACTGGGCACTGCTGCCCTGCCCCGTTCTGGGAGGGATTCCTGCCAGCCTACCAAGCACCAGGAAACTCCAGACTCTCCGTGCTGAGCTGAGCCAAACCCTGCCCTCAGATCAACACCTCCTGCAGGAGGGCTGGGATTTGGGAAATCCACCACTGAGAGAGCTCCTGTGCTCAGCTTTGGGTTCTTCGGCCGCTCCGTCAGCAGCATCCCTCCCTCCTTCCCTCCCTCCATCCCCATCCACGTGCCCTGGGGTGGGCACAGCTCCAAAGGGGAGCGCAGGAATTCCAGTTTTGGTGACACTCTGAGCAGAGGTGGCAGCTTCCCAGCGGGCACCAACTCCCACACAATTGGAGAAGTGCAGGGGGCTGCTGCAAATCCCTGGGGAACACGGAGCCCCCGGGATCTGTTCACTCACTCACAGCTGGGGACTGACATCTCAGGGGGAGGCAGCACGGGCAGCTTTGGCAGATGCCAAAAAAACCCCCCGGCCTGCTTGTTTTGGGATTTTTTTTTATTTTTATTTTTTTTTTGTCTCTCCAGGGTTTCTCCAGCATTCCAGCTTGCAGGCAGGACAGGAGGTGGGGACTGGCACTGTTTGTCACTATCAGAAGGGGTCACTGCTGACAGATGTCCTCAGAGCTTTTAGAGCCCACAAAGCTGCTAAACACTAATTTTTTAAATGAAGTTGTCAACTGATCTGTGATTTGATTGTGCAATTGCAGCGTTCAGGATAAATCATGCAGAAAATCATCTAATTAAACTAATAAGGAGTCCAAGGCAGGAGATGTTCTCTGGTTGTTGCCTTGGTCACAGGGGGAGGAGGAAAGACCCTTTTGGACAATTTTTTTTGCTCAAGACAGGGAAGAAAATGAGACTAATGTGCAATTTCACCTGGACCTTCCTGCAGTCTGGGATGCTGTGGTATCACAGATCTGTGCAGCTGGTGCAGAAACTTTGGCTCCCCATCTCTCATCCCTGGGTATTTTCCTGGTGAGGCCAGGCTGAGGTGTGGATAAAGGCAGGGAACATTAATTTGGGGGCTTGCCTGCCCAGCTGCCTGGTGGTGACTGAGGAAATACAATCCTCTGCATTTTTTTTTACCTTGCTCATTTTCCTGCTGTGCTTCCTGTGCCAGGAATGTCCTTGCAGGAAGATGAGGGCTGGTGTGGATATCCTGGAGCAAAATGTGTCTGATACATCTCTGAAGAGGGATTTAGGCAGCAGCTAATTATCCCAGCCCAGGATTTGGACAGGATGGCAGCTCTGACACTTGGACTATTTCAAATTAAGAGGGTTCACTGGCAACAGCTGCTCGGGACCTTGGGTTTGTGCTGCACATGGAAAACAACCACACAGGAGCCCTGAGCCAGCCCTGCCCTCTCTGTCCTAGCTCAAGGCTCCTCAGGAGAGGCAGGAATGCACCCCACACCCCAGCAGGTGTTTCCAGATAGGGAAAGGTTTAAGATTCACCCCTTGCTGTTCTAATAGGGCAAAGGACCCAGAAACTTCTTTGCTATCCTGACTGCAGTTGGCTCAATGCCAAGACAAAAACACAGATAGGTCTCTTTAGCTGTTCCTCAGAAATGTAGCTATTCTCTTTTGGGCTGCTCGCCAAAAACCCACCCAAATCGTTCAATAGTGAAGGGAGAGCACCAGGCTTCCCCTGTGCATCTTTGGGGTGCTGTAGCAGGTGTGTGGGACCTGTCCCTACCGTGTGTGTGGCTTTGTTCTTTTGTTTTCCTATTGTTTTGTTCTTTTATTAAAACCTTTTTGCTTTTTCAAGACACACTGGACCATGCTGTCTCTCTCGTCATTTTAAGCCATTTTCTGTGAGGTGCTGGACACCCTCAGAGGTGTTGAACCCTCACAGAGCTAAATACATCTGGCTCTTTGGGAAATTCAGCGAGGAGAAACCCCACTGCTGTCCCCAGCAGGGAAAAGCCCATTCCCAGGAGTGGAGGTGAATATTGCCAGTGCTGTGTCACCTCCTGTGACACCTGCAGTGACACCAGCTGGGGTTTGAGCCATCCAAAGATGCAAGGGGGACTCCAGGCAGCTCAGATCTGTTTCACTCCCCTCCAGCTGCTGCGTTTCCATAACTGCTGAAAAAACACTGGGACACATCTGGAGGGGATCTCCAGAGGTCTCCAGATGTGTCCCAAAACATCTGGGAAGACCGGTGAGTTTTGTCCCTCTTTAAAACGGCCATTTGCTGGGTGTTAAATCATTTCTGGGGTTTATTCTCAAACCTGCTGGGAAGGGCATTGTCAGAGCTTTGGGAGAGACTGGCCCAGTTTGGGTTCAGCTCAGTGAGTGCAGAAATTTTGTCTGAGGGGCAGACAGGGAAGGGAAAATGAAGCAGAGGCTTTAACAGCTTCTGCCAGCATTGCAGGAACCTGATTTTTGCTCTGAGGTAACACCTTTCCTCCAGTGCTGCTTTTGACAAAAGTATCATTGAATCCTCTAGGTTGGAGAAGACCTTTAAAATCATTGAGCCCAACCATTCCCCCAGCCCTGAGCCACATCCTCACGTGCCACATCCACACATCTGTTCAGTCCCTCCAGGGATGGCAACTCCACCGCTGCCCTGGGCGGCTGTGCCAGGGCTTGACAACCCTTTTAGCGAGGACATTTTTCCTACCATCCAATCCAGATTTCCCCTGGTACAACCTGAGGCTGTGTCCTCTTGTCCTATCATGGCTTGATGCAGTCCAGAGAGCAGGAAGAGCTGATTTTCTGCAGCAGGCACAGCACACGCGCTGGTACGAGCGTGAAGAACCTGAGAAATGGGATCTGAGCAGGGTGGAAATAAAGGAGTGGGAGTCAGTAACTGTCAAATCATGCCAAACGAAAAAGATTGTATTTTGGCTTCGCCTTGCATAAGGCATGTAGGATGGCCTGTAGCACATTTCTTTTCTCTCTTTTTCTCATCTCTCTCGACAATTTTTCATTTGGTCACCGAACTGAAAAATTCATCCTTTGCGCTGCTTTAAGTGGAATTCCATGTCAGAGAGTTTCTCGAGGAGCAGCAGTGGCAGGGATGTTGGTGGGGAAGGTGGCAAGAACAGCATTAATCCCAGCTCTGTGCTCTGGGCCTGAGAGAGCTGTTAACTCACAATAACACCTCGGGGGATTATTGATTTTCAAAAGTGACTGTCTTGTTTTTGACAGCGTAATTTTGTCACTCCCTGCGTCATTTTACTTTCTAATGGGAAGAAAAGTCAGAGGATCAGACTCCTCTTTAATGGGGAAAGAGTTATCCAGCTATTTTGTTGCCCTGGGAAAAGAGTGTACTCGTCAAAGTTGGGAGGTTGGTTGAAAGTCACACCTGTGCCAAGCAGGATTGGGTAAAGCCAGATCCTTCTGCTCCACGCCAGGATTAAAGGTGTCAGGGCCCTCTGAAACCACATCAAGCCTCCACTGAAACATCCTGGATGGATTTGGTGGCAGTGGGAAGCAGGTAAATTCCTGCCTGGAAGGTGAGGGAAATCTTTGTCCCACTCACATCCCAGCTATTCAGCTCTCTGGTGAGAAACCAAAGAAAACAGAATATTCCTGCAGAACTGTTCTCATCCAGGGAGGAGCCTGAGCTGGGAAGAATTTCCCAGAGAGGACAGGGTCAGTCAGCAGCACTTCTGCATCTCTTCTGTTGGTCAGCAGCTCTGTGCTGCTCCATGTGCTGGGAATGTGCTGAGCCCACTCCTCGTCCTCCTCCTCCCCCTGTGCTCCAGCAGGATCCTGGCGTGGGGAGGGAGGGAGGGATCCTCCCTGCTCTCGGGCATCCACTGCTTGTGGAATATCACCTCCCCTCCCTCAGCAGCCCAGGCTGTGTCTGAGCTCCTGTGCAGCAGATCAGCTGCTCCTGGAACCAGTGCCTTCTGCCAAATGAAGAGAATTGTCCCAGGAGCCTCTGGAGCAGGAGCAGCTGCTCTGGGCACTCACAATTCAGGTGCTCATTGCCACAGCCTCAAAGTCCACCCTCCTTCCTGAGAATCCCATCAGAGAATGTTTCTTCACTTCTGTTTGAGTTAAGGACCCTGGTCTGGGAAGGGTTTCTGTAACTTAGTTTAACATCAGGGTCAGTTTGACCTCCAGGCTGAGTTTGTTTGATGGTTTAGTTTACCTGGAGGCATTTCCTGCTGGCACACTTCTTGTTCAGAAGTCCAGCTGAAGATCTCCCCTGGAAGGACAATTTAACATTGCAGGAGCTTTTCCAGGGTATCTCTGCATCCCTAATTTTGCCCCACCAGGGCAACCAGGAGGAAAACATGTCCTTGGGGACCTTTCCCATCCCACTGCACCATGACTGCTCCTTTTGCTCTGCTACTTCTCCACACTTCCACCTGTGAATTCTGAAGGCGACCACAGCATTACACAAACCTCTGATTTATGTGTGGAACGAGCAGAATGAAACATCCCACCCCAAATTAGGATCTTACCCATTGAGATGAAGGCCACCGGGCTGCTGGGACTGCCAGAGGATGCTCCCATGGATAATGGAGCTTTATTTCTACTTGGATATGTGGGCTGGGAGACTCAATGGGCAGAGACAGCTTCCTCAGAGAGTCAGAGCTGTTTAAAACTGCTGGCCTGAGTTATTGTCACTTTAAAGACTCAAACTGTAACTCTCCAGTTATCAACTTTCCTAGTGTTTACTCCAGGATCTGGGGAGAAAGGGAATAGGTGTGGCTGGGGAGAGACCCTTGGCAGATAAGCTTCCAGCAGCTCATTATCTGCTGGGGAGATTTCAATGCCTGGGAAATATAAAGCTGCTAATTTGTATTTTAATATTCCTCCTGTGCCCCATCGGCCGTATAAATTACGTAAATTCAATCAAAGGCTATCCCTTATCTATTGCCTGCCTGTGCCTTGCTGGGGAGCTGGATCAGCTACGGAGAGAGAGAGAGGCTGGGAATAGAAATCTGAGATCCCTCCCGATATATCAAAGTCAGACAAAGGGAGAGCATTGATCGCAGGCAGCCAGACTACAGCCTGGGCAATAAAAGAAAAAAAAGAAAAAAATTTTTTAAAAAAATGAAGAGGAAGCAGAAGGAGCAATCCCTCTTTCCTCTTCCCTATCAGCATCCTGAGCTGTGAATTACAAGTGAATGAGAGCTGACTTATTCCTTTTTTGAGGGAGAAACTCACGCACAGGAGTCAGGGCAGCAGGAATTATGGCTCCCCTGGCCATCGTAGATTGGCCCCCCTGTGAGCCTGTAGTATTTTGTAGGACTGTTTATGGGGCTAACTTTAATGTCTTAATATATATGTGCAGTGTGCCAGAATTACAGCTGCAGGGGGAACCATAACTTGGAACTTCCTGACTTTGGTGCGTGTAAAACCTCAGCTGCAATGTTAATTTACTTGAGGGTTTTTTGGGTTGTTGTTGGTGTTGTTGTTGTGAGTCATTCCCTGCCCTGATTCTTTATGGATACAAGAAGGACAAGAAAGCAAAATGCTGTTTTGGTGCTGGAAATGATGGATCAGCACTGGTCATTCCAGGCAGGACGTGGCTGTTGCTGGAGGGGAGGTGGGAATTTCAAGGCCGTGGCTTGGAAGAAGAAAAGGAGGCCTAGAGCCGTCGGAATTACAAGCACAGGATGGTTCAGGAGGGTTTGGTGTTGCTGGAACAATGCCAGGCTGTGGGAAGCAGCAGCACTGGAAATCACCCTCGCAGGGCCAGGCAGGCTGAGCTTGTTCTGCTCCTCTGTTAAAGCCAGGGGTCATCCCCACTGCCAGCACAGCTTTGTGGCTCCACCTCGCTCAGCCAGGAGCAGCCAGCCACAGAATCACTGAGGGGTTTAGGCTGGAAAAGCACTCCAAGGTCATCAAATCCAACCACTCCCCCAGCGCTGCCAGGGCCACCACTGAGCCACGTCCCCAAGTGCCACAGCCACTGTTAAACCCCTCCAGGGATGGGCACCACTGCTCTGGACAGCTGTGCCAGAGCCTGAGTGTCGCCCTGACCTTTGTCACCCTTCTGAGGTTTGCATTGTTGTAGTGGAGTTTCTGACAGATTTTCGTGTAAACAAAGTGATGTTATTGTAACTGCCCTTCTTGTTAATCGTTCCTCTCTTAGGGAGGGACAATTGATGGACTTCTAGTTTGATCAGTGTGGTCGGAGAGGTGGCAACCTCATCCTCCAATCCATGGTCATTGTCAAGAATCCATATAAACCAAAGTAGAAAAATAAATCTCACTCTCTTTTGTCCTGGTGACTTGACTGTGTCTGTTGTTCATTTTGTGTCCTATAGTGACACCCGAGCACCCTTTTGGAGAAGGAATCCTCCTGGAAAAGGTGGTGCAGACCCTGCAGGTACCAGAAGTGAGGATGGGGAGGACAGTGAGGGCCTCCCCAGCCAACCAGAGCAGGGCTGATTGTCCAGCAGTGCCAGGCTTGATGTGGTTTGAAGGTTGCACAACATTTTAAGTCTTTTCTCTTCCTTTTCCTCATGAGAAAAACCAGCATCAAGTCTGAAGTGAAGAAATTTTTGCCTTGAATGCTGTCCCTGGTTTGCTGTGCCTCCATCTCACGCTGCTTCTCTAATGACTTGATCAGGGTGATGGCTCTTCTCTGCTCAGCTGAGTCTCTCCATCTCACTCATTGGCACCTCTGAGCTTTAAAGTCTCTAATTCTGTGTTGAAAGCACTTGAAATCAGCTCAAAAGCTCAGAGGGAGCGAGGGCAGACAGACAGACAGACAGAGTGCCACACTCAGTTTGATTGCTCATTTTATTTCCAGCAGCAACCTGAATGGAAAAAAATCAAGGCAGATATGATTTTTGAAGGGGGGGAAAAGGGTAAAATCGAGTGAGAAATTTCAGCTCTCCTGAATTCCAGGGGCCAGAACCTGTCTGTGCTGGAGACTCAAAGGAGGAGCAGGTGCAGGGCAGGGCTGACTGGGCTGACCTGGGGGGTTCCTTGTGGCTGTCTGGTGCACAGAGCTGTTCTTTCCACCCCTGCCAGGCACAGCCTGTGCTGTCCAACCAGCAGAACACAGCTCTCAAATCAGGGCACTCAAGTGCTGCTGTGGAGTCATCGTGCTCTAAGAGCCTGACAAGAAATCCTTTTCCTCCTCGAAGCATCACACCCTGCTCCCATCCCTGTCCAGACTGATTTATAATCAATAACACCAAAATCCTCTTGCCTTCCTCACGCTGTTGAAAACAAGTTACCCCTGCTTTGCCCTCCTGCACCCAGAAATGCAGCAGAGAGAAAGAAATCCAAGCCAAACCACGCTGCCTGCCAGAAAAACAACCAGGAGTCTGCCAGAAAAATAACCACATCTCTGCTCTCCCCAAGCTACTCACAATGCTGAGCGTTTGCTGCCTGCCTCTGACTCCCCCTCTGGATAAAACCAGGCAGGAGGAACGAGCCACTTGCCTAAAGACAGCAATTCCTCCTCTCCACACAGGGATCAGGGAGGCTGAGAGGCTCCTGTGCTGCCCCAGAGCCTTTGGCAAGCAGGGCACAGCCCCACCAAGGATTGCAGCTCGTTTTCCCCAAGGCTGGTGCAGCATTAAGTTCTTATATCCAAAAGCAGCCTTTCAAATTGCTGCCTGGTGTGTTACATAAATCCTCCCCAGGATCCTCGGATACTGCAAGCAATTACACCGAGGTGCTGAGGAAGCAAGTGAGAGCTCAAAGAAAGGTTAAGAGAAGAGGAGGGGGGGGGCAAAGAAAAAAGAAAGAACAACAAAAATCCCAGCCCTGGTAGCAGCTTGGAGTGGGAGGGCGGCCACGTAAGACAAGGCTGTGTGACTTGTGTGGAAATTGCTGCATCTTGGCCCATTCCAAGCAGGGCCCAGGGGAATGTCACCCATCTGCCAATTTGGTGACGATCTGGGACGTCCATTTATGCCCTAAAATAGGAGAAACTGTTGTCAGCAGGACCCAGAGATGGTTCCTGGAATCCCTTCTCTTGGAGGCATTATCTGGGTGCTCCCCAGTCAAGGACACCCCCTGATACATTTCTGCATGAGGCCGGAGTGGTTTTAGCCCCACCAGGGTGTATCAAGCTCTGAGGGTTGACCAGCAGCCACCCAGAAATGGCTCAATAATTATGCCAGAAATGGCATAATTAATGGCTGGCTAGACAGCGTGATTGGAGGTGTTTTGAAAAAGCAAAAAAGGTTTTAATTAAAGAGAAAACAACAAACTATACAAAGCAAAAGAACAAAATCCGTGCACGGTGCAGGGAGGTCCCTCAAACCTGCTAAGACACCCCGAAAAGCCCCAAGAGACTCTGTGCTCTCAAGTATTTAATGATTTAGGAGGTTTTTTTGGCTTGCTGCCCAATAGAAAACAGCTACATTTCTTGAGGAACAGCCCAAGGATCAAAGGGGTGCCTTTGTCCTGGCACTGAGCCAATTACTTTGAGAGGAGCATGGAAGTTTCTGGTTCCTCTTCCTTAAAAATTCAGGGATGAAACTGAAACTTCCTAATATGGGAACACCCGCTCGGGTGTGGGGGCGCACTGCAACAATCCCCCTCTCCTCCTGCCTCCTGCACCCGGGTTTGGGGGCAGGCAGGAGAGCTCTGGGAAGGGCTCCTCACTCCCTCTCACATCTGACCCTTCCCAGCCTGCTGGAACCACGAGGAGGGCAGCTCCAAGCCGAGACTGGCCCGCTCCATCCGTGTCCTGGAGCCCTCCCAAGGTCCCCCTGAGGAACCAGGAGCAGAGATGGGGCTGAGAGGACTGAGCTGAAGCTCTGGGGTTCCCTGGGGCAGGTGCCCAGTGCAGAGCCCATGTCCAGCCACGTCCTTGGGGCAGCTGCTGCCCCTCAGTCTGGCTGGTTATGAGCACATAAGTTAAACAGTTGGTAGTTAAACAGTTGTTAGTTGTAAAAGTACACACGTGTATCTTATCATTTTCATTCCAATTCCTGTCTCTGCATGGCTGTAAGTGTTCCGTGTTAATTTGTAACTCTGTGTTTTAAGTGTGTGCCTTGGGTTATGGAACCAAAAATGTGTATGCTATTTCCATCTGCAGGAAGAAGTTGGGGGAATGGGAATGTTTTTTCTTTATGTCTTGTTACTCTGGGGGAAGGGGGCCAGACCCTTTCTGATAATGGCTCAGCTGTTAAAACCGGGTGGGGCACTGTTCCTTATCTCTTTCACCTCCCGTCCTCCCTCCAGGGATATTTTCTGCTCATGGGCCACTGAGGCTCAGCAATGACAGGACACATTTACATCATCCCAGTGTGAGATGCTGCACCCAGTGCTGGGGGCTCCAGGGTCCCTGCCCAGATAAAAACTGGGACTCAGAACACCAGGGATCCTGTTTTTCACGGGATTCCAGAGGAGGATCGGACCCATCTCACCATCACTGGACCCTTCT
>VYXD01003624.1:1412158-1430100 GCA_013397195.1 Hylia prasina
CTCCAGCCTAAACAACCCCAGCTCCCTCAGTCATTGTTTGTATGCCTTGTTTTCCAAGTCCTTCACCAGTCTTGTTGCCCTAAAGAAGATGCAGCCAAGAAACACACATGCTCTAGAAAAACAGACCCAAGGAGGAGACATGCTGAACAATTCCTGGAATATGGAAACTAATTTGTGGAAAAGCGTTAGAAAGGGTATTTGAAGGAAGCGTGAAATAGCAAATCATGGACTTGGCTAAATGCCAAGTCACCCGTCCAGCCATAATTTGCATTTTTGTATCTCCTAACTGTCTTTTTATTTTTCTTTTTATTAAGCCTACTTCTTAAAATTTATAAATGAACTTCGTTTTTCACGCTCTGTATGACTGTGAAGTGTCACAGATGTAAGACTGTTAGAGTATTGATAATACTGCATAATGATAAGAGCACTTTCCTGGGCCACGATTGGTGAGCGTGATCAGCCAATCACCGACATGCAGAGGAAATGATTGGTCAGGAGTGAGCCTTGCTAAGGACCAATGAAACCCCGGGGAATGAGCCAATCACACCAAAGGATCCTGAGCGCACCAATCAGAGGAAGGACAGAGGATATAAAAAGGACTGACTGCCTGTGGGAGGTGTCACTCTCTGGAGGACGTCGTGTCCCAAAGGAGTGTCCAGTGGGGTACTACACTCTCGTTGTTTAAAGGGTTTGAGACAAGCTCAGCCCCTGTTCTCCGTGGTCAGTTGAAAATAAATCATTGGCCAATTTTTTAACAGTGTCGGAGTCTTGGCCACGCTTGTAACGTGGCTCGCTCAGAGCCGAGCTGGGCCCTTCCAGCGCCTTCCAGCCAGCTGCAAATGGGAGCTGTTGCCTTCCCTGCCTCCCCATTCCCCCTCGGGGCGATCATCTCCATTAGTGAGCGTCTCCAAAGTGCTCACAGAGCTGCTGGCTCCGAGCTTCCCCCACGCTTGATGCACAAGTGCTGTTTTCCCAGGGCTGCCCAGTGCCTAATGCAACCTTCTTCCCTCATGTTTTGCTCTCCTTCAGTCCCATAATGCTGTTATCCCTCTCCACCTGACAGCTCCAGTGCCTGGCCAAAGGTAACTTCTGAGGGAAGGGGGGTTGGGTTTGAAGTGAATCCATCAAATAGATTTCCCAGGGCTGCCTGAGTTGCTGGTGGTCAGAACAGATGCATTTCCCTAATGGACACGGGCATGGATTTCAGTGCCAGGCAGCTGCATTAAGGAAATGGATGGCAGGTCCTGGAGACATCTGAGCTCTGGGTGGAGGAAGTTTAATCCAGGGACACTGTCCTGGCCAATGTGTCACTGTCTGGTCAGAGGATGCAATAATGACTCTCTCTCTCTTAGCTGTGCCCTGGAGGCTCGGCAGCTCCTGATAACCTGCTCTTATCAGCAGTGGAAGCAAACACAGGGAAGCTGGAACAGTCAGGCAGGAGCCCACGAGTTAATCCACAGCTGCTTAGGTCAGGCTGCCACACACCAGCACCTCTGAGGGATCCCTGGCAGGCAGCACAGGCAGCCTGGGGACAACTGAATTAGCAAAACCTCTGGAATCCTTCCAGAGGTGTGCCAGGGTGCTGCAGGACTGGTTGATGATGCTCAGAGAGGGTGGCTGATCCCTCCGAACCATCCCAGGCAGCAGCACTGAGTCAGGAGTTTTTCTCTCTTCAAGTCCAGACTGGGTAAAAACCTCCACCTTTGGACCTCCAGGTCCCAGCACAGCCCCGTGCTTGTGGCTGTGTCCCCAGGACCCTCACTTCCATGACATTTTAGCGGGTTCCCATTGGATACCAGGCCCTTTCCCTATTTCTCTCCCACGTGGGTGTAGCCCAGAGAGCTGCCTGGCCACTCCTCAGCACAAGGACCTGGAGAGGATAAGGCAAGTCTGAGTGAAATAGAAGGAAAAGGAGAATCTGTGGGCCACTGACATCTTTCCTGCTATCTCCAAGCATCTTTGAAAGACTTTCCCTTCCTTTGACAGAGCCAGCCAGCTCTTCATCTGGGAACTGCACGAGTCTCAGGCAGCTTCAAAGCTGGATGGCTGCATTCACATTCCCAGCTGTGAGGACTTTCAGAGTCTATATTTAGGTTTTTCCATAGGATAAGGGACAGGCAGCATGGGTTCTGCTGAAGGAAATTATGTTTCTCTGACCCGCTTAAATCCTTTGGATGAGTTAAGAGACCAGTGGATAAAAGGGAATGAGAGAGTATATATGCACACACTCCTTTGGAATTTCAAAAGCCTTTTTTTGATAAAGACCCTGACAGAGAGCTATCAAGGCATAATGGTGAGCAGGGGGTGCAAGTTAAAAATCCCTGTGACAGATTAATGCTGGTGGAGAGAATGGGAAGAAACGGGCGATTCTCAGCAGGGGAAATTGTGACTGACAAGGGGACATTCCATGAGGATATGGCTCAGCCCATTTCCCCCTGGCAGTGGCCAGGGCTGGGCACAGAGGTGAACGTGCTGATGACACGTTTGGTGTTTGTTTGCTTCCCCGGCGCCGCCAGCCCGCTGTCCTGATTTCCCTCTGCCCAAAGCTGGCCCAGCTCTGCTGCCAAGAAACGCCTCAGATTTGCACTCCAGGCCCTTTTCTTCATCACAGGCAGCGAGGGCAGCAGGCTGGAGAGGGGCTGGAGTGCTCATTCCCAGCTGCCCACACTCCCTGGCTGCCTGGGCTGGCACACTCTGCTGCCATATGTCCCCAATCCGGGGCTGTGCCCGTGTCAGGAGAGCTCCCCAGCACGGCAGAGGGGGCTCTAATTAGTCTGCAGGATGTTGGGAGAAGGCAGTTAATTAGCAGGATGCATTTCGACACCTCTTCAGGGAAGGCAGAGTTGGGCTTCAACGTTTTACTCCGATTTTCTCTGTTTCCTCTGCCCACCATCCCCCCGTCTGTGTCCATCGTTGTCCTGCTCTTCCTCTCCTTTTGGTAGATCCTGCTGCTCCTGCCGTGCCATCACACTTGGGATCACACTTTTCCCTGTTCCCAGGCTCCTTGTGCTCCAAGTCCTGCTGAGACTTCTGTCCCACAGCCTTTCTGCCTCTGCTCCCTTCTCCAGCCCCTCACCCACGCTCCCCGCACTGGAATTGTGGTTAAATTGGATTAGAGTAATTAACTTTTGGTCACACTTTTCAGTGAGCGGTCAGGAGGGAGAAAAAAAGAAGGGAAGTTAATTGAGATGAAAGGAGACAACACCAAGCAAGGAGTTCTGCTTAATTCCTGTTGGTGACACCCAGGGAAGTGTTGCAGTGTTTGCAGTGGGCATGGAAAACCTCTGACACCCTCTCCATCACCCTGTGTCATACTGTGCTCTGCTTTTGGGGAAGGGGATTGTTTGGAGTGAATTACCCCATTTTCCTGCCCAGATTTCCTTTTCCCCATGTTGACAATGACACAGCTTCACCTACAAGGCGTGAACGTAACTTGGACAAATTATTTCAGCTTGGTGGGCTCCAAACCCTGTCACAAACTCAAACATGGGGGTCTGAGGAGCCCTTGTGGAGCTGTTCCCATTCCCTGCAAACAAGGATTTGGCCTCACCTCCCACAGCAGCTCCCAGCCCCTGTGACATTTCGATCTGCTCCAGGATTTATGGGAGGGAAGATCGTGCCTCATCTGTTAAATGAAATGCCTCAGATAAGGCATTTCCATTTATTAAGGCAGTTATTATATTATAATTAAACACCAGTTGCTGGCAGAAAACATATTTATGGAGGTTTAACCATGCAGCCTGAGGGAGATAAATAGAGACTGTGGAAGTGCCTGGGGTTTCTCACTCTCAGGGGGAGGCACGACCCGGAGCTCGGGACACTTTCCTGGCCAACAGCTGGGCAGGAATTGTTGAAAATGGAATGCTTTGTGCAGCAAGGGGAACTGGAGCTGCTCTGCTGAGAAAAGACACTTTCCAAAGCCATGGCAGCCTGGTTTGTGAGGGCTCACACTCAGTCAGGCGTCCCCTCCTGGGAGCTCAGAGGTCCTGGATGCTGCGGGACAGAAAGCTTCACTCCCTTTCCAAGAGCTATGATGGAAAGCTTCCCCTCCTTTTCCAAGAGTTCTGCTGGAATCCTGCTCAGAAATCCCTGCCCTCCTTCAGGGCTGTGCTGGAGGGAGGGCAGGGATTTCACTTCTCTGCTGCAGCAGCTGAGGGAGGGGGCAAAGGGAGGGTGGAGAAATGGGGGGGGAATGTGAATAGGAAAGCTCTCTGAAGTTTGGGATTAGGCAGGGATTTGGGAAGGCTGGGAAGATATAAAAGGGACTTGAGAGAAGTGTTTTCTCTGGGATTCAGACCACAGAGTCCATCTCAGTGTGGTTTTTAGAGCTGCCTTGAGGCTGTGTAACACGGCAGCTTCAAAGAGGAGAGAGAGAGGAACTGGGAATTAACGGGGCTGCTCCCCATGCCCTGCCTGTCCTGCTGCATGCTGACTCCACAAGAACCCAGGATGAGCAGTTAATTTGGGAGATGTGGGCCAGTCTGGAGGTCACAGGCAGCTTTTTCCTAACTGGGCACAAGTGAGTCCATTTCATGCTCAGCCTGTGTCCAGGTGCTCCCTCCTGTCCACGTCCAGAGGGTTTAAAACTTCATCCCACATCCAGAGGGTTTAACAACCTCATCCCCTCCCCAGAGCATCTTCTCTCCTTCTCCCTCTCCTGGATTGTTGCTGCAGAGTTTTTTCAGCCCGTAGTTAAACCCAGTAAAATAATCATTATTGCTGCAATTATTTCCAAACAGATTAAATATCTGCCACGCTCCCAGTCCCGGTATGAAACAGGAGGAACCATAAACCACCTCAGTGCATAAAAACGGGGAAGGGAGCAGGGAAGGATGACTTTTCATCTGCCTTCCTCATGGGCCCGTGTAGTTACTGGGAACATTTGCATATTTTTAATGTAGTGCCTCTTTAATAAATTCCTCCCTCCAGACACATTAAAAATAGGGCTGAGCATCAGGATAGGGAGCGTTGGCAACTCCAGACTCCGGGATCAGCCGCAGAGCAAACAGGCAGGGGGATGTCTGTAGGATCTGGGAGGGGAGGAGAGCAGGGAAGGGAAGGAAAGGACAGCACATCCCATCACTTTTTTCGTGTGTGTGTACACCATCAGCCAACGCCATCTGTTTAATTTTTGACCTTTTTGTTGTCTGACCTCCTTTGAACTTCACTGGAATTCTCCAGGGTAATATAGTTTCTTTGCATTCAGGGGCAGGATTATTTGCTATTAAATTGGAATTCAGGGAAGAAGGAGACTTAAGTTCTTCTCCTGACCTGTTAATCTGCTGGGGAGTAAAAATATTGCCTGTAATTACAGGGTTTGTTTTTGTTGGGGTTTTTTTGTTTGGTTTGTTTGGGGTTTTTGTTTGTTTATTTGTTTTTCTTTTTGGCTTCGGTTCAGGCCAGACCCCAAACTTGCTTTTTAAGCCTCTTATGGCAAATATGTCTTTTCTGAGAACAGGCTCTTGTGTTCCTCCAGAGCCACCATGTCCTGTCCCCTGTCCCCAGCCACGCTGCTGCCTGTGGGCCTGGAATATTCAGGGAAGAGGGAAACCAGCCTGGATAAATATCTGGAGCTCAGCAGTGACTCCCACACAACCCCAACGAGGCTGGGCTAATCCAAGTCCTTCAGGGCACTGCTGCAGGGATCCACACATGGAGCAGAGGTCAGTCAGGTCCCTCACCCCACCACAGGCTCCCCCTGGAGCTCCAAAGGATCTCCTCGGCCTCTGTCTCCCTGATTCCTCTTTTCTTCTACCCTTTTCCTCTCTTTATCACCTTTTCTCACCCCAGAGGGGTGCCCAGGGAGAGGTTTCTGGCAGTGTGAGGGTGGGATGAGGGATGTGGTCCAGCCAGTGTGGTTGTTCCTCCTCTGCAGTTCCCAGTGGATGAAGATGGCTCTTCTGAAACTTCTGCTGATTTTTCCCTAGAAAACAGTTAATTTCCTGACCACTGCCATCTCTCCCAGAAAAGCTGCATTCACTTTTCTCCCACAACACCTGGAAAGTGGAAGATGTCCAATCCACCACTGCTGTAACCCAGCCAAGTGGAACAATTCCTATCCAGGCGGGCTGACCTGCAATTTGGAACAGCTGATTCCCCAGGTTCTCTTTGCCCCAGGGGCTCCCCAGTCCATTCCCACCTCCAGGACATTGCAGCTGCTATTCCTGGCTCCTGAGGAGGAGGGAACCAAGGGAGGATGTCCACAGTGAGCTCCACCTCTCCTGGAGCCTTCCAGCATCCTCAGGAAACTTCAGCACCTTGAGATTGGCTTGAAACCCCACACAATTCTCAGAGAGCTTCTCTCCAGCTCCTGGCCAGCTTCAAGGGGCGTGTCATAAATCAAGAGGAGAATATTTTGGGGTCCTCTCTGCCTTGTTCCCATGTGGGTGTAGCTCTGCCTGGCAAGGCTGAAGGCACAGAGGGTGCATCTGAAATCAAGAATAAAAAGAGTTTTAGTTAATGCACTCCAGAAGCGGCTTCCACGGCACCTCCACTGACTCTTTTATCAGCAGAACAGAGCACAGGAGAAACTGTAGATGAAACAAATACAGAAAATACATTAAGGGAGTAAGTAATGAGATCTGGATGAAATTGCATCTTATGAAAAAGTAATCTGCAGCTTAGTGTGCAAGGAGGAGGAATTTGATGGAATAGAAGGGGCTCTCAAGAAAGGAGTGAAGGAGCACATTACAAACAGACAAAGACAGCCAGGTGTGTTGTGGAACGCAGGGAAGCAGTTAAATTAGGATGTAATGGAAAAGGTTATTTTAATATTCTCTTTTATGGATATCGGTGTCAATATTATCTCAGGGAAGGAGAGAGAGAGGGAGGAGGGAAAGGGGGGGTGGAAGTTGTGAAAAAAGCAAACTGCAGCATGTACAAATTCCAGGCTCCTTTTGTCAGGAGGAGCAGAGACACGAGTGGCAGATCTGGCTGGGGGCATCGTGGAGGGACACACAGGGGTTTGCAGGCACAAACATTTCCCTGCCCACTCCTGATGGGATGGCAGCTCCTGCTTGGGAAGGGGCAGCCTGAGCTTCCCAAATCCCAGGCTTGTGTCTGGCTGGGATGGGGGAAAGGTGATCCCCTGCAGGACAGGACTGTAGAGGTGTCTCCTGGCCCAGCAAAACCTTCTCCTCCCGTGTGTATTTCAGTTATTGGGCCTTTTCCTGCAGCTGGGTTTGGGGGGGATTGTCCCAGTGCCACTGGGACAGGACAGGGAGAGGGGCACACAGGGACATGTTCTTAAAGGGATTTACCAACTCTGGACATGCCTTTAACCATGCAAATCCCAAATCCAAGGCTCTCTCTCCAGGCCCTGGAGAGGCAGAATCACCTTCTCCAGAGGTTTTGTCACGCCCCACAACTACAGCAAATATCCACTGCCAGCACCTCTGCTTTAGCTGCAGAGGGGGACAAGGATCAGGGGTTTAGGGTGGAGAGGTGATTCTGGCCTTAAAGACAGACACAGGATTTGTCTGGGCAGCTGCTGAGGCAGAAACAGCCCAAATTCAGCCTCGTGTCTCCCCCTCTCCTTTCTCCAGCCCCCCCAGCTGCATCCCTCACCCCCTGGCACAGCCTCTCCCATCCTTGGCCCAGGCCTTCCCCTGGCGGGTGACACTTCACACACCTGGCACTCATTAGCCTCCCCCAGCCAGCCCTAATTAAGTATTTGCCTCATTAGACAGAGAGCTGAGGCCTTGCTGACTTGCTAAGGTCAGCGAGGGGCACCTGTGAGCTTCTGTTTATTCCCCTCCTTGTGCAGGAAGTGCTAAAACCAAGGAGCTGTTGGAAAATGCCACTTGTGTCCCTCCTCAGGGAGGAAGTGAGCAGAAACCTGGGCATTCCTTTGCCATTCCTGCGTGTTGGATTCTGTCCCCTCCTCCAAAAATCTTGGAGTGGGAGTATCTCCTGCCATTTCTGGGGATTTCTGGAGCAACAAGAAATCTCAGCTGCCAGTGATCCAGGCAGCAGCCAAGGCTCTCCCTGCACAGAGCTGCTCCTCTCAGGGCTCCCCCTGCTCTTGGCTGGCTACAGAGGGAGGCCAGGCTGGATTCATTCAGCCCAGAGTGGAATTTTTGCTAACTAAAGTTTGACGAGCTCATTTCCGACCTGCTTTGCAATCTGACTCCAACACCTGCCGTTCCCAAACAAGCTGAGAAATGAATTCATTTCAGCCCAAGCCAGAGTGGGCGATTCTCTTTTGTAGTTTTGAATTTTTAGTGGATGGAGAAATCAGCAATGATTTCATTTGGGACTGAAGGAAGTGCTTTGTTCCACATCAAATGAGGAGTGGGAGGGTTTTACCCTTTTGAGTGTGGTCAGGTGTAATGAGAGCCAGTGTGAGCCGAGAATGAGCCCTGTGAGCTGAGCAATTGGAGTGGTTCCTGTGAAAAATGTCACACTGGAGTGTTTCAGACTGGGGGTAGAGGGGAATATTGCCTTCTGCTTTGGCCTTTTCAATTGAATATTGCCAATGCAGATAAATCTGAGGGTTATTTTTTTTTTTGAGCCCAGCCTATGTGCCAGTGTCACCCAGCTCAGGTGGGGACAAAGACCTGAATCAAAGGTCCTTGACCCCGAGATTCAGTACCCAAAGGGGTTTTTTTTCACTTCTCCCACTGACAGCACAGCTCTGCCCTGCCTTAGCACCATCTCCAAACCTCCTTTTTGGAGGCAGGACACCCTCCTGAGCTCTTCCAGTTTGTTCCCATGCCCGGTGTTTGCATAGCTCCATCCTTGACAGCTCCTCCTGTTTTGTCCCTGAAATGAACCACGTTGCATCCACTCAGCGCTGCTGGAGCCAAAACATAAAAAAGAGATAAATTAAAAGAAGCTTTTTTAAAAAGGCTTCTTACCTGGGCACCTTTGTTCCTGCCTCGGTGAAAAAGAGGACAGTGTTTTCATAGGCAGGGCTGTCGAAATGAATGCAGATGAAATGGTTCGGTGTAATTAATTAAATGATCTCCAGCACCTCAGGAGGATCAGCAGCGTGCAGAGGACATAATTGGGTGTACACTGGCTGAATACATCATCACACACACATGTGCAGGCTGTGTGCCAGGCCCAGCCACTCCAATCCAGCAGGATTTATAGTCCTGCAAAGCTGGGCTGCCTTCCCCGGGACTTCCCTGAGAGGAGCTTGTAAAACCTTGTCGGGACCCAGGATGTTCCTCTGGCTTTCCTGGGTGATCCAAAACCCTGGCAAGAGGCTCAGGGACCTTGGCACAAAGTCAGAAACACCAGAGCCTTTGATTTTACCCCATGGGAAAAATTACCAACTTTGTGTGAAGATTTAGGAGCCACAAGAGTTTGATTAGAATGACAGTTAATTTATCACAGGGTGCAAAAGTAGAATTTTGGGGTTTTAGAATGCTCAAGAAGGCAGAATGGAGGAATCTGGGCGTGTTCCTGTCCTTCTGCTCCTTCTTCTTGCCCTCCATCTCCTGCTGTGATGGTGGCACTTTTGGATTCGTTTAGAGTAGAAACAGACTGTCCAGCATAAGTAATAAGTATTGGTAATTTATTGTAAATATAGTACACGTAGTTCTTGGTATAAAAAGTTAACACCACCCCAAGGTTGGGGGGTTGGCGATGACCTGACCTGCAGCAAAAATGCAAGCAAGACAAAGAAAGAATATATTAAATAAGAAAGAATAAGCAACCTTGAAAAACAGAGCTGACAAATCTCGACTTCTTCAATCGCAGGGCTTAAGAAAAATAATATATTTTCTAATATCTCAGGAGTCATTTCAACCCAAAATAACCAAAAAAACCTCAAGTAAAAGCACTCATGGAATGAACCTGGAGGTGCCAGGAGTCACCAGATCTGTGCCACGTGCACACACCTTTGCTGGGACGCATTTGGGGTGTGCAGGGATCACAAGCAGGGATTGTTGTCTGCTACTTCCAGAGCAGTTCCTCTCCGTGGTGCTGATTATTAAGTACCAAAGCAGTGCCTTGTTATTTTGCCTTATTTATTTCCTTTTCTAAACCCGTTCTGGGGTGGAGGAATTCAGTGCTGGCAGGACTGAGCTGCTCTCAGCTCCTGCCTTCTCTGGGGGGCTGACCCAGAACTTGCTGTGACTAAAAGATCTGTCAGCTAATTCCATTGAATTTTAGCCTGCACCATGCAGGGTCAAGGCAGATCACAAAAAAGCAGAGTTGTGAGGGAGGACAGCCAGGCACTCACAAAGAAAAAGTGCTTTAAACATTCAAGAAGAAGAGAAGTGGCCAAGGAAAATGATTTTCAAAGGTCCCTCCGTGAAGGCTGTGATGGGGAAGGAGCACAATGCCCGACGTGTCTGGTAGCACAAAAGCTGCTCTGGGAGGGAGCAGAACAAGCTGCCTGGTGATTAAACTTCCCAAATCACTGTTGGACGAGCAGAAAATAACTGGAAATAAATCGGTATCAAATTTCCTTCTTTCCCCTTGCCACAGGGAAGAGGGAAAATAACTTGGAGGGCTGGGCACCGCAGTGGGCACGAGGGGAAGGGAGCACCTGAGGCACATACTGAGGCTGGGATGTCCCTGGGAGCCAGCACAGAGCCCCTGAGGCCACTAAAAACCTGGATACTTCGCAGGCCTGGCCCAGGAAGCTTTGAAAGGACCCCCTTTTCCAACACATCTCCTGAAAACCAAGTTCAGGACGGCCCTCGTGACAACTTCCACTTCGGAAAAATATGGGTTTTCTTCCTCTCCTGCCTGTTCTGTGACTCTCTCCTTCCCCTGTCTCCCCCTTTCTCCTGCCATCCAGCAAATCATTTCCTTTGGCTCCTTCTCCAAGCTCCTCCGTGCATGTCACAGAATCCACAAGACCTGAAGAGGGGGAGGAAGGGGAAAAACACAGCAGTAAGAACCCGGTTTATTATTTATAATGCTCAGCTGTAAGCAATAAACACAGGCAGGGAATGTAAATTCTGCCACTTCCTTACCCTCTCTCTATAATTCCCTGGTAAATTCGCATCATTCACTGTCAGCCTTAATGTGCCTCCATTTGTCTGAGCTCCCCATTTCTCTGGGACTTCTTTATTTTTTTTCCTGATGAAATAATATCTCCATGTATAGTTCTCTTCCTCTGTCCTTAGACTTGTAAATTAAATTAATTTCAAATTCAAAGGGGTAATATCCTGCTAAAATGATGCGCTGTATCATTGCAGGTCATGGTGTTGAACTGTAAAATAAAAGCCTGTTTATAACTTATCCTTTACAAGGCTTTTCTTCTCCCAGAAACTACCACTGTGATGGAGAGAGCTGCCTGAGGAACTGAAATATCCATTCTCTGTAAAACCAGAGGGAGGTGTTCACATATCCTGGGAATGCAGCATCCACAGGATGACCTGATGGACTTGTTCAATCCAGTGCTGTTGTCTGAGCATCCCCCTTTCCCAAGGCTCTGCTCTTTAGCCTGGTGCTTTGGGGAGCTGAGGGAAATCCAACAGTGGGAATCCATCCCTTGCTCCCAGTTCCTGTCACTGTGGCCATGAGCAGAGGCGAAAGGAGGAAAGACAGAAGATCCACATCCCATTTCCAAACCAGGGATTTATTATTCAGTACATGGCAGGAATGCACAAGTTGGTTTTTCCAGGAGCGGGGGTGAGAAGTTGTTATTCCAAATTTCCTCGTCTCTCAGAAACGGCAGAAACTTCTGGCAGAATTATCCAAGGTAATTTTCTCCTGTATTTCATTTTACCTGTTACGTAGAGAATGAAAAGGAAAGATTGAGGAGAAGGCTGAGGTCTGTGAAGAGCCACAAATGTCACCCCTGTCAAAAAGGGTTCCACTCCTCCCAAACCTTACAGACAGTAAAGGAGGCCCACAAAAAAAGCAGGAGAAGGAAAAATCTGTTCCAGCTTCAGTGAAGCATCTCTGGAATCCCCCACCCTTAGCACTGAGCGATTTACCAAACCCAAGTGAGAGGCACACAGGAGAAGACGGAGATGATGATGGAGAAAAGACTCAGTTTTGCCCCCCAGGGCTCCTTTGCCGGCGGTGCAGCCCTTCCCTTCCTGCAGCGCCCGGGAACGGCGTTTGCAGCGCTCCTTGGACAGGCAGGGCCGGTCCCCTCCCGCCCGCAGCACACCTGTGGTGTCACCGACCCCCGGGGTCCTCCCAAAGCGCCGAAATTATTTCCTTTCAGTCCCTGCCAAAGCCCCTAAGTGGTTTCTTTTCAGTCCCTTGATGAAGACAATTCCCTCGCACTCCTCACGCCTCACATTCCAAAGGTTTTCCTTCGCCGGGGCTGCTGCTTCACCGGTAGTTTTGTAATTTATGAGACTCTTAGTGGCTTAATTACGCCGTCAGCTCCATCTGTCACTTAAGTGATATGAGGAATGATGGGATGCCATTAGCCAGCTAATAGTTGCTGTAAAGAGAATTGTTTTATGCCATTTAATCACGGGAACATAAACAGTTTTTGCTCCCCGATATCCACACTTGCTTTCAGAATGATATTTAAGAGGCCAGTCTTGACATCTGTCCTTCTGCCTGAAAAAGTGCTGCAGGAAATAAAGGGAAACTCGGCAGCAACAGATTATTAGATTTACTGTCGAGATCACGAGCATTTGGCTTCATCTTTTTCCGTGCTGATGGACTTTTTATTTGAGTCTTGTGGCCTCGTCTTGATCTGTCATGATGTGGTGTCTTCATGCCCACGAGGGCTGGGAAAACTCGTGTCTGAGCCCCCCAGATGTTAGCACATCTGCCTCTTTGCGTGTGTGGGGAGTGATACTCAGTGAGCAGCTGGGGGACAGGAGACCCTGCACTGCATCTGCTGGAGGACACAGTCACTCGGTTTCCATTTTAGATGGCAAAAAAAAAAAAAAATTATCAAAATTTTAAAGCTCATAAATACCTCTTGTTTAACCCTGGAGGGAGCCGAAATCTCATTTCCAGCGTTAAAGCGTTTCAGGCACCAACATTTCCATCTCTAAGCTCGCTGGGGGCAGGTCCAGCCCTGGCAGGACTTGGCAGCTCTGAGTCCTGTCTGAACCCCTGGCAATCTTTGGCAGAGCCTTTGTTTGCTGTCATTTTGCTGCCAGTCTCGGAGCCGCTCAACAGTGAGAATTTGTGGGGGCTGAGGGGAGGTGGCTGGGAAGGAACCGGAGCCACGGGAGCGTTTGCACCTTTCTCAGCTCTGCTATTTTAATCCCAGACAGAGCTGTCTCACCCGCCCTTGTTCTGCTCCTGCTCATCCCACGTTGGATTTTATTCCCGCAAACACTGCCTGACAGGAGAAATCCTCCCGCTTCAGCCGTGCGGGGTTGCGGCTTTTCCTCCCCAAAACGCGCCTTGCCCGAGGCGTGAAACCCAAACCCCGCGGGTTAAGCCGGAGGTGCCCTGGTGTCCGACATCCTCTGTGCAACAATCCCCTTCCCGGGAGCCAGCAGAGCCTGAAAAGAGGCAAATTGGCCGCTCCACTTCTCCTGGATGGCTCCCAGGTTTCCATGAGAGCTCCGTGACACTTGGATGTCCCCGACATCCCCGTCGGAGAGGGGCCAAGGGACGCTGGCTGCTGGTCACTCTCCTGCTCAGATCAGAAGCCATCAATCAGCAGGGACTCGCTGCAGTCACACGGCAATAAAACTGGAGAGATTATTTGCTGCCGTGTCATTCATAATAAATGGATCCCGGGGTGCTTTGTAGAATTAATTAGTGGACAAAGGAGAGGGGGAAATGAAGGGCGGGAGACCAGGAATCAAAGCTTAAGGCTTGAGATGAGGTGTGGAAGGATCTCCCGCAGGAAATATCTGCAGTGGGACTGCCGGGGGCACCCGGCACCACAAGGCAGAGATAAACAGCTGCACACCTGGCCCAGAAAATGTGACATCCCCACGCTGCTGGTGGCAGCTCAACACAGGGGCTCAGAGGAGGACGTGGGTGCTCCTGGCTGTTCCAAGGATGGAATTGCTGCCTCCCTCTCTTCCTGTTTCCTCCCTGTGTTTTGTGGGACGCTGCCCGGCTGTAAAATACACGGCGGTGTCACAGGGGAAGGCACTCCATACATCCCAGATTTTGTGACAGATTATTATTTATGGGGGCACACCACTTAAGGACTCCCCCTCGATAAAAATGGTGTCATGCAGCAGGGTGAGCCCAAGAATGTGGCCAGGGCGAGGGGGATGGAGCCAGGAGGGGAAGAAGGGAGAAGTTTCCTGGTTTTTTTCAAGGAGCATCTGCTTGCCTGCAGTCTCCTCCCACTCAGCCACCTGCATTTATTTCCAGGCGCTGCACAATTCATGGAAGGAGAGGGAGGGGTGCTCCTGAGGCCCAGGTGTGCTCAACCTTTGTTAGACACTGGAGAATCCACCCGGGAGCAGGATCCTGGATTGCCCGAAGTGGTGGAACAGTGGGAAAATCCCCCTCCGGTGTCGCTGCTCGCCGAGGAGTTGCTGTGGGATGTCCCATGCCTGGCCCCGGGGCCAGACACTGATTTTGGGTAGGGGCAGGCCCAGAGCTCATCAGCAGAGAGGGGGGTTCAGCTCAGCCTGCAGCTCACACCCACAGCGTGACCTTCACCCCCGGAGTCCCGGGGCAGCACCTCAGCCTTGGAGGAGGTGGCTTGGGAGCAGGACAGACCCCACAGAGCCCGTCAGAGCAGCCGTGGGAGGCAGCACGAGTCCTCCAGCCCTCCTTCCTTCCCCCTTCGTTAAACCCCAGCGCTATAAACCAAAGTGTCAATTTTCTTTTTAAACATCTTTTATGGCAGCTCTGATGCGGCCTGGCAGATTGATAGCCCGGCTGACTGACGGCTCCCATTTATCCTCCCATCAAGCGTGCAGGATTCCCCGGCACACGCAGCCCTGACCGGGGGGGAGCACCGGGGAGGGGCAGCGTGCCAAGGAGCTGGATGTGACCCTCGCTCACTCAGCTGCTGCGCTCCTGCTGCTGCCTGCTGGGCCCGGATCAGCCGGCCTTGCATCTGCCCCCTGCCATCAGGCTCGGGATGGACCTGGCGGAGCGCAGACGCCGCGCCAATTAACGGGGCTGCTAATGAGGGCTGCGAGCAGCCAGCCGCTCCTCCGGCAGAGCACGGGCATCTCCATTGGCAGCCAGGTGCTTGTTGTGTTTTGGGGAGGGTTGCTGTGCAAATCCATGGATTTCATCCCTCCGGGACAGCCCGGGGGAGCTCCCAGCCCGGCCGGAGCCGCACCCCGGGGTGATGAGGGGTCACTGTGGTTCGTCCAGCCCAGGCTGAGCATTCCCGCAGCTCCCGGGCTCCTTCCCGGCCGCCGTGCGCCTTCCTCCCCGCTCCTTTCATTTGCGCTCGCCGCAGTTCAAAGCGGGAAGAAGAAAGGACAGACAAAAGCGGCGGCAGTGGCAGGCGGAGCGGTGCCCCGGCCGTTCTGCTGACTTGGTGCTTCCACTGGAGCGAGAAGGAGCCCGGGCTGAGGGAAGAGCCCCGCGGTTCGTGCTGACAGAGCGGGATTAGCATAACAAAGGCCGAATTCGGCAGCGCCCGGCAGATAAGCCAGGAGATGCAGCAACACAGTAAATAGAGTCTTTTTCTTCCTCCTCCTCGTCTGTTCTTCCCTCTGTCCCTCCCCTCGCTTCATCACCGGGCTGCCCAGCGCCTCCGACACGCTCCAGCGGCATCCACAACGATCCAAGCACGGCTTTGGAGGGAGCCGGTGGAAAGGCAGAGCCGCTGGGAGCCGCGGTGCCAGCGACAATCCCCGTCCCAAGGCGACAAGGGACAGCCGGGCGGGGACAGAGCCCACCTGGCCCTGGGGCTGGCCGAACTGGCCCCGGCTTTGAGGTGGACTCAAAAGCACCTTTTAGGCAAAGGTCAGCGCCCCGTGGAGATGCTTCAGACTGTAGCTGATGCCTTCAGACTGATTTCTGCTCCTCCTCGCCTCGATGCCCTTTCACCTTTTTATGCATTTTTCACATATTTGTATCCTCCTACGTTTTCAATACGTAGCTGTGTCCTTTCTAGTAATTCTCCTGCCCTTTCTCATAATAAGCCAACCCTTTCTAACGCATTCTCGGAATTCTGTTCAGTCTTATTCTTAGGAAGTGGATTTCTGGCAAGAACATCTTGTTTTCCACCAGAACTTAAGAAAATAGGGCGAAGAAGCCCCTGGACCAACCCCAAGGGGCTGACCCAAGTGTGGGTTGCTGGGGCAACCTATTCCCTACTGGATGTACCTGCTGGATATACTCATTAATTAACTTTCTAAAATTTATAGGAATCCTTTCTCACATGCACAGAGCCATGGTTGTGCACCCGAAAGCTTTCATTAAAGAGTTGCTTTTATCTTCCCATTTCGACAGTGCTGCAAGATTTCTCCCTTTTGTTTGTAGGCAACAACCTCCCGTGTTTTATCGTGGGGCCTTGCTCGGGGGTTATCCCCGGTGGAAGAGCCTGGATTCTGCTCCTTGCTGCACCCAATTATTCGTTTAACACATTCTTCGGAGGCTGCTGCTCAATTCACTGTGAAACTGGGTGAGAACGCACAAAACAAAGGAGTTATTGTCTAATTGAGCTGCGTGTCTTCAGCAGAACAGGCTTTGGAAGTGGCACTTGCCCTGAGAAAATTCCAACAGGGTGATTTTTCCCGGTGGTTTAATTAGGAAGAAAAAAAAACCCTCAAAACCTCGGCATCTTTCATTAAATTCTTATCGGTGGTAACCCCCAAAGTTTCCATTTCTTGGCTCAAGAGCTTTTATCGGGGGGGACAGAATGTGGTCAGTGCTTGACCTCAAACATCTCCCTGGAAATTCCTGCCAGGCTCTGGAGCACAAACGTGCATTTCCCAGCTCGGTTTCGTTGGCAGCCTTCCTCCCAGAGAGCTGTTTCGTTAGGGAAGTGTCACCTGTCCTTCCCTGCTAATGCAGGTGACACCCTGAGCGTTCATTTGGGAGCCGCGGGCAGCAGCAGAGGTGCTCAGGGGTGTCTGTGCCAAATTAACTCCACCAGCTCCAGGTTTTTCCTTCCCAAACACCAAGCAGAATTCCCACCACTGCTGCCTCCTCGAAGGGAAGCAGGACGGGGCTGCCCAGGTGAGCAAAACGACAAAAATATCCTGTTCCTTGTTGGGCCTTTAATGAAGCATTTACGAGATCAAACAGGAAGAGATGCCCTCCCCCGGCCTTCTTAAAGCTGTAATTAATTGCCAAGTAAGTAGCATATAATTGCTTTCCCAAGAGCACCCCGGAGAGCAGGGCGATACCTCCACAAAGGTGCCTGAGCAAGAGCAGGTTAATTAACATCAGGAATTAAGTGGCTAATTGCATTGTTCTGGCGGGGTGGCATTCCCAGGGTGTTTCATCCCAGCACCAGGGTGAATCCCTCCTCGTGGATCCAGCCCACAGGGATGTGCTGTGGGAGGAGATGTTGGCAGCGTCCCACTGGTGGTGACCCAAAGGACCATCCTTCAAAACCTGTCTTTGTTCGGGCCCTTCCTGCTTCCCCTCGGTTTGTCCCCTCCATTTCTGGGGTGGGTGACACCTCCTGCAGCTCACACATCCAGCCTGGAGCCTCCTCCCTCCTGCCCCCTCTCTGACCTCTCCTGCTGAGTTTCCAGCCTGGCTCAGGGTGCTCCCGAATTCCCTGTGCTCACCTGGGAGCATTAACCTGGAGCACTGCGAAGGCACAAAGACTGCTCAGCCTTAGAGGAGAGGATGTTAATTCCCTCTGGGAATGCTCTTCCTGGGACTGGACATCTTCCCATGGGCCGAGCAGCAGCGTCCATGAAAGGAATGAGAAGGTGTCCTTGTTTGTCTCCCTGCTGGTAGATAAGGCCCAATACTGAGAGGTGAAAGAAGTGAGGGGAACCATAAATTCCAGAGGAATTCCTCTAATTGACACAGACTGTTACCCACCTAAGACTGTGCTAAATCCCTGGGGTTAGAGAAAAAGAAGAGACACAAGGAAAAGAAATGAAGAGGGGGGCACACATTAGAAGGGGGCCTGTATTAGGTGATTTGGGAAGTCTGTA
>VYXD01003624.1:1453049-1467621 GCA_013397195.1 Hylia prasina
CTTGTCGCGGGCCGGGCGCGCGGCCGCCGGCGCGATCCTCCGGCCCTTGGCCTTGCCCGGCGCCGCCTGGGCCTCAGGAAGCTCCTTCAGCTCCTCCACGGCCTCTCCGCAGAGCTGGCGGAACACCGGCAGCCTTTTCTTGGCCTCGGGGGAGCCTCTCACATCCGCGGCCTCCTTCTCCGCGCGCGCCGAGAGGGCGAGGAAGGCGGGGAGGTGCTGAGGAAGAGAGAAATCGCAGTCTTCATCTGTGCTGAGGTAGTGCTGGGCTGTAGGGTGGCAGGGCGCGGGGCCGTGCGCGACGCTGCCGGCGCCTGCCCCGTCCAGGGGGTGGTGGGACGCAGGGATGTTCCTGCAGCTCTCCAGGAAGATGTAGCGGATGTCCCTGGAGGTGTGGTAGGGTGTGCATTCCGGCAAGGACAGGCCGCGGGCTTCGCACTGGAACGCTGGTGCCGACATCGGTGCTGCTCTTGGCGTGGGGATAAATCACAGAGTTAGGCTGGGGAGGGGAAGGAAGCCAGGCAGGGATTCTCACGTCTTTTCCCCTCCCGGAAAAATGCCGGATTGCCAGAATCCTCTTTCCTCCTCCCTTCTGTGAATTGACCAAGTTGCCTCCAGAACGGCAACACAGCCCTGCCATGAACCTTCACAGCAAAACCAGGAGGTATCTGCTGCTGTTGAGACAGTCAGGACACTCAGAATGACACAGTGTCAAGTGTTGCATGAACAGATGATGAATTTCCCTGCAGAAAAATATTCTCATGGGAAAGCTCAAATTTCCAGAGCACAAAGTTCTGTAAACAATCTCTGTCCTGTGTCTCTGTCTTGGGAGATGTGGGCTTATTTCTCTTTCTTAGCCAATGTGTGAAGTTTTGTTATCTCTCTGATATGGGAAGCATTTCAGGGATTCTTTGGTATGGAGCATGGGGAAGTACAGCTCGCTCTGTACCTGGGGCAGAAACAGTCCAAGCTTTGAACAATGGAGTCAATTTTAATAAATCATATTAACCCTTCTGATATGGAGTCAATGAGTCCTGTTTCACCGCTCTCATTGTGACCATAAATGGTGACCCCGAGACCACAGTCAAGTTTTCAGAAGGTTCCTTTTCATGTCCCCATGCTGTCTTTTATACAGTTTTTACAAACCGTGAGGTTTTCTAATGGGTTAATAGCTTTCTTGTTAATTACTCTATTGGTTAGTAAGAGGTATTTTACTTGTCCATCAAATCTATCTATTCTCGGATTGTTTACCTGTTTTCTTTACTGATTCTCATGGGACAAATCCCTTGTTGTTACAGGTGCACTTGTTTTTCACCCTCAGAATAGATTGTTCTGTTAAAGGAGCTTCTCATTCTCAAAATAGCTTCATATGTGAACTTACAAATTGTTTGTCAGCTGCACTTAGAAGAAATGACAGGCTAGCTTTTTACCCTATTCCTACAGGTATCCACCAAAATTAAGGCTTGGTTGTGTGCGTATCCCAAGCTGCAGCTCATAGCTGAGTACAGCCAGCAGCAGCCTGGGTGTGGGAGGGTGCTGTCAGAGGCAGACAGGTTGTCTCCATCCTTCCTGGAGCTCCCAAGGGGAATGAGTAACCACTCAAGGGATTTAGGATCTGAAACTGCCTCTTCGGGGAAAGGCCGGCCCCGTGCACTCCCAGCCAGCCTCTGTGTTCTCCCATCACGACCCACTGAATATTTCAGCTCTTTCCCAGGTTTTGTACATTTGTAAAATGCAGGTTCTTCGGAGGGGGGCAAAACATCCCGACCTACTCCGTGCTTTGATACCTGGCTGGAACTTCCAGAGCTGACAAAGAGACAAGGCGACCAGCCCGGTTCATGGATAATTCATCTCATGCATAACTCATGGCTACACATTTCATGGATAATTTAGGATAAGGGCTTGCAAGATCAGGATCTCACATGGAAGTGAAGGGTCTCTCCTGAACAAAGCTGATGGCAAACTCTAGCTGTGGGACGGCCTGTGGCAACGTGCCAGTGGCTGGGAGAGCAGGAATGGTGTGGTTCCTTGGATGTTGGCATCTCCCAACCTCACCAGACTCAAAATGCTTTTGGCACCATGCCCTGTCTCTGAGAGTGGCCAAAACGTCATCAGTCAGAGGAGGTGCAAGGATCCCAACTCCCCCAGGAGGTCTGAAAATCCTGGGGCTTGTCTGGAAATCCACAAAGATCAGCTGTGGCAGACACTGGGATGGTGCTGCTGTTGGCTGGACCTTCTCCCAGCAGGCTGAGGCAGCAGCTGGGATGTTCCCTCAGATGGGCTCAGGACCATTCAGTGGCCACTGAGGACCACTGGACTGGGGGACTCTGGTGCCTTGTGCCACCCCAGAGCTCTGGGGCAGGGCAGTGGCCTCAGCTCCAAGCCACCCTTCCTGTGCTCCCGTTGGTGCCTGGCTCCATCCATTTTCCTACAGCTTTGCTTGGTGTCTCTAACAGGAGCGGGATGTAATTAAGTATTTTTACCCGCATCCATTATTGCTGCTCTTTTCTCCCCTCCCAGGCACAGCCCAGGATGGGGTGGTTGATGTTTTCTGGTGCAAGAGCAGCAGAATTTCATGCAGTGAAGGAAGAAATTTGTGCTCTAAGCTTGGCCACGCCACGGGAAGTTGTTTAAACCACCAGCAGGGAAAGCATGCAGCACCCAGCCAGAGCCCAAACCCTGAGATTCACGGGAGGTCAGATCTTAAAGCTCAACTCCCGGGCATCAAACATTTAAAGAGACCAGTGGAAGGCTGAATTATTCAAATCAGCCGACGTGAAACGCTTCCCTGCAAGGAGAGGAGCGCTCTCCTTCCCCGGCTCATTGTCTCTGCGGGGTGTCAGAAGTGCTAAGGCTCATCCTGCCTTCCCCATCCCCCCTGAGATACTTGGAACAAGTGGAGCACTCCCAGCTGCCAAGAAACATTGAATATTTATGGATTCCCTTAATCACAGAGGCAGGGACCATTCCAACCAGCCTAGTTTGGCGATGTTCTGGCCTTGCCTCCTGGAGAGGATCGGGACTTGCTCCCACGGGTCCTTGTCACCACCCTGGAGCTGCTCAACAGTGGCCCAGGCAGGTGGCAAAGCCCAGCAGGAGCTCCAGGGATGGAGATATTTCATTCCTGCTCCTGCACTGCCTTCTGGGATAAGAAATACAAATGAATTTGCCTTGGGAGCAGAGAAGTCCTGGGGAATGTGTCCTGACTTCCCTACCGTTTTCTCACCATTGTCATCCCATTATTTTCCTGCACGTGGTGTTTGTTTCAACCTCCAAACAAACAGCAAGCCCAATACAGACACCAAAGCAGTGAGTTTTCCCTCTATTTCTTCCTTTTTACCCTGTTTCTTCTTTTCCATTTCCCCAGATTACAGTAACAGAGGGAACCGGGGGAATTAATCATGAGGGAAGAAATTTTCTTTGGTCAAACTGAAATCCAAGTGGGAAGAGCAGGGGGTTCACTTTTATCTTCTTGTGTTCCAGCATGCACAGAAATACATTTTTTAATTCCTCCTAAGCATTTGGTATGAAAGGAAAAGTTCTTGGGGGTTTTTTTGTTTTGGTTTTCTGGGTTTTTCAGGTGGTTTTTGGTTGGTTGTTTTTTGGTTTTTCAGTTGGGTTTTTGGTGGGGTTGCATTGTTTTGTTGTTAAAGATGCTTGTTTCCTTCTTTTAATTGGTTCTATCACGGAATGTTCAGAGACTCTGGCTGAGAAAGCTTCTGAAACTGGGTGTCTTTCATGCATGCACTTGCAAAAATCATTTGTGGATGCTCACAGCCTTCCCAGGTAAGAGACTTGTCAAAGGCAAGTTACTTCCAGTTGAGTCCACTGAGCAAACATCTGGCTTTTAAACGAATTTCCAGGGAGGAAACAGGGTGAGAGGCAGCTGCTGTGGTGGAATGCTGTGGCTGGGAATAAACCCGAGGTCTTCAAAATCCCACTTTTATATATATATTTTTTAAGAAAAGCTACAGTTTTCCAGCCTGGAGAACTGTGCACAAGGAATGTGTGTGCAGCGAAGGCAGGAGGGGTGGATGACTGGCATGAGTCAGCTCTCTCCCTGCTCCCACTCCCCAGGACATCTGGTTTGATGGAGACTTCTGTGCTCTCAGCTCTGCCCTCCCCAGAGCCAGCAGGAGCAGAGGAGCTGCTCAAATATTTATTAAAAAACACGGATGTTCTTACAAGACTCACCGAAATCCCGGATACTTCTGTGCTTGGTCCTGACAGGAGATTAATGTCTTCAGAACACTTCCACGAGGAGCTGGATGGTATCCACCCTGGCTTTGGGGATTCTGGCAGGGGTTGTGCACCGGTGCTGGAACATTCCGTTGTCACGCGGAATTCTGGGCTGGTGTCACAAAGGAGCAAGGCCTGACCTCGTGTGGCACCAGTGTGAGGCTTTGTCTCTGCTGAGATGTTGGCCAGGATGGGGGGGGATCTGAGGGGCAGGCACATCCCAGGATTTCCCAGCACCTGGCTGGAGGTGTCCCTGTCCCTAAGGAAAGGGTGGCAGGTCCCTTGGGGAGTAGTTGTGCCATGGGGCGCTGCGCTGTGGTCTGCTCACACCAAGGTGGTCACAGCTGCTGCCCACACGTGTCACAGTCCCCTCTGTCCCACGGCCAGACAAGCAGCCACCCCCCAAGGGACACCTGAGCACTGGGGACACCATAAATGTGCCCACACACCGCCGTGGGATCCCTCCAGATGTGGGATTTACAAATCTGGGGATGTTTTTCCCACTCCCTTCATTTCGAAGTTCCCCCGAGCAGAGGCTGCTTGTCCTGGGATAACTCCTGAGCCAGCAAAGATCCTTTCACACCTTGTGCTAACGCTGCTCCCAGGCTGAGTGACAAAACCCTGGTCCCTGCTGTCAGCACAGAGCTGCAGAACTCTCCTGGCTGGTGAAGGTACAGCCGAGCCTGGTGTGCTTCCGAAGGGCTCCCTGTCCTAAAACATTCCTTGCAGCTGTTAAACATCTTGCTGCATTAAAAGCGGAGTCATACTCGTGGAGAAATAGGTTGCAGGACTTTTAGCACTCTGGGAATTGGGAGCAACAGTGGTTTGTAAATTAGATCTATTAAATACTTAGTGATATCAAAATTTCATGCGGTGCTTTTCTTCAAAGGAACCCGAGGTGGCTCTGCTCGTCAGGCACTTCTCCCTCAGACTGACCTGGCCTTCCAGAATCACTTGAGAGATCCTATTTGATCCCAAGCTGATTCCTGATGAGATTTCCTCCTTCCCCAAGGCCAAACCAGAGCCTTTTATGCAGACATTTCTCTGCTTTGAAGATGTTTTTCCAATACCGAGCGTGGACAGAATAGTCCTGGTCCTTGGGAACCACCAGCCTGGGTGTCAGGGAGGTGGTTCCTTCCTGCAGTGGGTGATTCCTGCTGTGACATGGATTTTATTGAAGAGGAGGCTGGGCTTTGGCTTTGTGAGGGTGGTGGTTGCAGACCTCCAGCCCTGCCTGGCAGGGATTCCCCAGATAACAGCGGGAAATGGGAACCATGCAATCAGCAGGTCCTGGTCAGAAATGAGCCAACCATCCAGGCAATGGGAATGCTCCTGGTGCTGCCAGAGGTGTTTGCTGGGATTATCAGCTCATCCCAGAGCTGTCTGGAGCTGCAGAGCTCCTGTGGTGCAGCACGGATCAGCCTGGCCCTGGAAAACTCGGCTGCTGTGGGATGGAGCCTTGGGAAGCTCTCGGAATGCACAGCAGATTTCTGAAATGCCAGCCCAGATTCTGGACTGGAGACTCAGTTTCAGCACTTCTCCAGACTGGAAACAGGCGAGAGAGGAGAGAGAGACCCTCCCAGCTGGAGCTGGCAAACAGAGGCAGGTCCCCCGGGGAGGTTCTGGGATCCCCCTTGTTTATCCCTCCTGTTTATTGTGTCTTGGTACAGCAGGTCAGGAGCTGGGAAGAGGCTGCCAGAGATAATGCACGCCCTGTCACAGTAACAAGATCATCAGAAGGAAAACTGGGCAGATAATAAACTGGCAGGAAAGCTGAAGAGTGAGAAACAAAAGAGGAACAGAGAAGAAGTGACAATGTAATCTTTGTTTAATGCTCCTCTGAGTCACCATTAGTTATTTAAGATATTCATCTGCCAGCTCCCAGCCCCGTCAAATTAAGAGATCCAGCGGGTGCTGGGGTGTTGTTTTGTTGTTTTTTTTTCTCATTGCCAAACAAGTTGCTGTGTCCCAAAGGGAGAGGGATTTTCCATGAGTGGTGGCTGCCTGGGGGTGCAGCCCGCCTGGGAAGCCAGGAGGAGGCAGTGCCACCCGGGAGCAGACGGGATATCTGCGGGGTGGTGGGTTCACAGAGGCTGAGACACCAGGGCAGGAAGGATAAGGACAGCATCAGGGACTGGGAGAGCAGTTCCCACAGCTGGAATCCAGATGCTGCCTGGGCACAGGGCTGGCAGCATCCCGGGAATCCCTTTGGAAAGGGGGCACCAAGTGGGGGGAAGCAGCTCAGAAGTGCTGCAGCTCCCTGAGGAGAACCACTGTGGGTCCATTTTAGGGTAACCGGGGGGGACAGCGCTGTGGGAACTGAGGGGGCCCCTCACACACCTGGGCCAGGGGACACCTCTGAGCCACCTCCCTTCTCCTGCCCTCCCAGAGACAGATCTCCAGGCCAGGTGCAGACACCCAGCAGCCAGGTGTGCGTGTTTGGAGAGGCCTCTTCCCTCTGCCTTTTGCTCCTGCCAATGAACCCGGGATCCAGGAGAGCAGCAAGAACATGAATTTAACATACGGGCTCAAAATAGCCCAGACGGTGTTTGTTTCCCCCGGGGCTTTGCAGGGAGAGAGAGAGGAGGCACCTGGCAGGGAGAAGTGGTGAAGGGGGAGGAAAGAAAGGAGTCAGGACTGCCCAACTTCCCTTGCTTCGTGCCTGTGGCAGAGGAGGGGGTAAAAAAGGGTGACAGGAGGTTCAGAGAGCCCTGGCTGGGTGAGCTTTCCCCTTGCTCGTTGGACACTTGCAGCAGCATCTCCCTCCGGGGCAACCAGAGGTCTGCAAACCACCGAGGCGTGGGATTAAATAAATTAATGAGCTGAGGAAAGTGGATGGGAACACTCATCTGGCTGGTTTAAAAACCCCAACCCAGGAGAAGTGAGGGTTTATGGCAGGGGTCAAAGGCTCCCAGTCCTTTCTGGATTCAGGCTGGAAGCTCCGTGTGGTCCCTCGCTCCCGAGAGGCCACACGCCCATTGCCAGCACGAAGGAGCAGGACATAAATGATCCCAACCAAGTAATTAGCAGCACAGCAGCCAGGAGGGCTGCACAGACAGATAATGTTCAAATGTTAAAATGTTAAACAGCAGCTTTAGCATTGTCAGGGGTTTCTGCTGGAGCCAACCGGAGCAAGGGGAGATCGGAAGCATCGGATAACCCAGCTGCCAGTGGCTGACTTGGGCCCTGCAGCTCTCCTGCTGGATAATCTGCTGGATGGGACCATTTTTGGCACATGCCATTCCAGCAGGAGTTCCCTACCCTGCTGAAGGAGGCTCAGATCCATCCCTGTCCCCACAGCAGCCTGGGCTGGCACTGGGCTGAGCAGTTTCCTCGCGCAGACCCCGAGCTCGAGATGAGCCTCCCAAAAACAACAAAGCCTCAAGTGGCACCTCTTTCTTGGCTGGAAGAAGACGTGAGAGCTGAAGAGGGAGGATCTCCGAGTCCTGCAGAGAGGATTTTAGTGAGGCCAGGACAGACCTTGCTGGTGGGCTGAGTGCCAGCTTGGCATTACCGGGGTCTTCCTGCTCTGCCCCACGGCCACCTGCCCACCGGGCCCGCCCAGCCCATCTGACACTCGCTGGCAAACATCTGCTGGGCCCTAATGACTGTGTCCTGCCCGGCCCTAATGACTCTGCCCGGCCCTAATGACTCCGTGCTGACCTCGGGCTGGGAGGCACCGGAGCCCATCGCCAATCTGCCAGCCCAGCTGTCACCCCCGGGCACAGCCAGGCCACCAAAGCCCTCCTGCCACCACACACCAGGCTCCAGCAGCTGCAAACGCCTCCGAGAGGAGCCAACAGCTCCCTGGGGGATTTCTTTGGAAAAGGTTTCCGAGACCTCGGCGCTGTCGCTTGGCAAAGCCCCAGCCTTGGAAAGAACCAAACGTAAAAACTGTGATGTCCCCTACTTTTATTTTATGTGTTTGTTTTATTTGGGGTGTTTATTTTCGAGGAGATTACCAGTAAATTTAATGTCAATACAGTTAATCCCCATATATATTTAGTGAGGGCAATTAGCAGGCGTTTCTATTAAATACACACAATAGAGAGGTGGATATACAGTTTATACAGTATAATTAGATATATACACACACATAAATAGATGCATAACTCTGTCTGCAGCGTGTATGGGTGAGGAAGGACCAGGGTAATGTGCCATGACAATATTTATCTCACACCATATTTACACCCTGAGAGCTGGAGGAGCACAGAGGGGCTGCACAGAAACAGCCACGAGCAGAGCGGGTGTGCCAGGGAGATAGGGGCAGTGCCAGGGGGGTTTTGGGGGGAGAAAAGGGGTTTGGGGCCTGGGGAGTCAGCAGCAAGGGGAGACTGAGGCATTTAGGGGATCCAGACCAGAGGGAAGCAGCTGCTTATCTGGAGCAAGGGGCACAGGAGGTGGTTTGGGTGCATTTCCCCACTTTGCTCGTGGTGTTTCTGTGCACTTTGCCATGGTGGGTAAATTCCTGGTGGATATCCTGTAAATCCTGTGTGTGAGCAGGCACAGAGTGGAGGAACCCTCCTGCCCCTTGCCTGGTGCCAGAGCATCCCCCGACTGCAGCACCACTCATTTCCCTGCAATGAGCAGGAAAAGCTGGAGCCCTCCAGCACAGCCCAAGTCCAGTCTGGGTCCAGGTGTGGGAGCAGATGTTGGAGGGAAAAGCAATCTCAGAAAAGCAAAAGCTGCCAATCTCCCTTGGTTTTTCTCCAATATGCTTTCCTGGGTGAAACCCTGCCTTGTTCCAGCTGGAGTCTCGGTGGTTGGGGAAGTGTGGGGGGGAAGTGGTTGGATGATTTCCTCTTCCAGCCTGGCAGCTGCCCTCTGTTTGGAGGGTCCACCAGCCTCTCCAGGGCAGAGAGGCTGAGGGAAACCTGGCATTTCATGCAACTGCAGCTCTCAGGCCCTCTGGAAGCACAGGACAGCAGCTGAAGGAGCTGCTGGGTTAGAGGGCCAAGGAGAATTTCCTTCATTTCCCACCCCTCCTTGAGAAGTGCCATGAGATGTGGAGTCAGCATTTCCAGACCTCATCCCCCCAGGAAGAGAAGGCACTTTGGAGATGGTTTGAGACAGATCCTTGAACCCAGAAAAATCTGACCCCTGTGGAAATTTTCACACCCTTACCCCAGCTTTAGCGTGGGTGCAAGCGTTTGACCAACGTGCCTCTCCCCAAAAAGCCACCCCTTACCTGGATACAGCCAAGCCTGGCACTCTGCAAGCTTGCAAAAGCCTGCAGCATTTATTAAACATGCAAATTGCAGTTTATCACTAGCAGGAATAAAAACTAACACTGTCATTTCCCCTGTTCAGCCTCCCCAGCAGCCGTTCCCACTCCTGCTGGAGCTGCTCGTGCCTGTGCCTCCAGCTCCATCACCCCAAACCCCTGTGAGGGCAAAGAGCCTCCCTCCCTCTGCATCCAAACCCTGTGGCCCATCCCAGAGTCAGCCCCTTTTCTGCTTTAAAAACAAAGTTGATTTATTCCTTTTTGTCCTCCTTCCACCTGTTCCTTCTTGGCCGCCACCAGCCTGGTTTTCAATCACGCGGAGCTCTCACTGTGGGTTGCACAGGCAGTGTTAAAATCCTGCCTGCAGCTACTCGTGGTGTGAAGCTGCCTCCAAAAACCCTCCCAGAGTCCTCAACATTCCTCTTTCCCTCTGAGCTCCTCCAGCATTGTCCCGAATATAAACGAGGGGCTGAATCCTGGGATCACATCATGCTGCCTCCCCTCAGCTCCATACCCTGCTCCTCCAGGGCAAGGAGTGAAACCACCTCCCCCTCCTCGTCCTCCCTCGCAGTCCTGCTCAGGGAATTTGATTCCCAAGCACCATTTCTGGCTCTCCTCACTGGGTGGGAAGTGACCTGTCACCAGAGCAGAGTGCTGGGCTTATCCATCTCCTGGAGATAATCAGGAGCACGGGAAGGTGGGGAAGGGAACGCACGGCGTGAGTGGGAAGAGTTTGTGGGAAAACCAGAGGCAGGGAAGCCCTGCATTTCATCTGGCGGAGCTGGATTTGGGGGTCAGGATTTGGGAATATCTGTCCTGGACTCCTGTCCCATTGGGAGCAGATGCCAACTCTTGCCTTAGAAAGGTCTCCTTGCCTTGGAGAAGCCATGAGAGCCCAGCCTGGGTTTGGAAGGGTTGGATAAGAATTTGTGCGACCATTCATGGATCCAAAACACCAAAAAAAATCCCTTTTTCAGGCGGATCCCATCCCTGCAGCCCAAGGCAGCCCCTCTCCCGGTGCCCTGCCGAGGAGAGCACTGCTTGGCACGCTCAGAGCAGCCCCGGAGGGATAATTATCATTTTGGCCTCTTCGCTATTGAAACGCTGCCTGCAATTAACTCCCAGCCCGGGAGGCAGACCCTTCCTGGGAGCAGGGCTGGTTTGGGATCAGCCAGGAGCGAGTGCCCGGTTTAGTTGCACGGATCTCCCCCGACTTGTGGCTCAATTGCTGCGAGCAAACTCGGCAATCTCAGGGTGATTACAGGAGCCAGTGCTGCCAGAACAGACCCCCGGCTCCCATTAGCCGGGCTGGGAGCAGCAGGTTATCTGCAGGTGTGCTCACAGCCCTCCTGCTGCCCTTGCACAAACAGATTTCCAGGGTGCAGGAGGTGGCTGGCAACGGAGAGTTAAAAATGAGAATTAAACCCACATCTCCTCAAGGCTAGGACAGGGCCTTACCCCCCAAATAATCACTTTGCTGCTCCTCCGTGACCTCTCTGCGATGCAAATAGCTTTGCAGTGGAAGGGCTAATTCATTCTCGCAGCTAAAAATGATCATTGCTGCGAGAAAGTGTTCTGGGCGTGAATCCTTTGAGCAGCAAATAGCAGTATTAACAGGTTCATTTTCTCCCGGCAATGCTATCAAAAGCTCTTTAAGCCGCTTCCAGCGCACGGCACCGACGCGGCCGCCTGCAGAAGGGGTGGGAGATGTGATTGCAGGCAGAGCTCCCGCCTCAGCCTGCAGAGCCAGCCCAGCCCCGTGCTGGGACCCTCCACCCGAGGGCTGGGACACTCCCTGTCCCCTCCTGAGGTGGCCCTGTCCGAGCAAGGAGTTGGGGAATTTCTGCTTTTCTGGAGACCAGCAGGCAGCTCTGGGGATGGGGTGGTTTCCCTGGACACGACAGTCCCATGTCCTCGTCCCCCAGCTGATTTGGGGATTGCTTGGCATCGTGGTTTGCCTGCTCTCGGTTGTCACCCGCTGCTAATTGGTGTGGTTAATTGGTGTGGTTAATTGTGGTGGTCCCAGCTCTAAACCTCCCATCCCACCTCGATATCTCCAAGCTCTGGATGAGGACGGGTGTCAGTGTTTATCTCCTGCACTCTTTCCAGAAAATGGGGGAATAAGTAGTTGAACCCCTGAAATTATTGGATGGATCACTGCCCAAAACTAGGATGGAAACAGGAGCTGCTGATGCTGTGTTTATCCAGGTACAGCTACAGGTGCTGTAACTCAGCTGTGGCCGTGGGGCTCAGGTGGGTTTGGGAATTGTGTGATGGATTCCCTTTGGGGCTAATTCCAGCTGCTTTTTAGACGTCTTCCCAAGGGCTCCGTGGCTTTTGTGCAATGCCAGGCTCTCGGGCATCAGAGAAGCACAGAGCAGTTGGGCTTGGGATCTTTAAAGGTGCTCCAGGCAAACCCTCCAGCTGAGCAGGGACACCTTCACCAAGGTCAGGCTGCTGGAGCCCCATCCAACATGGGATGGATGCATCCACCACCTCCCTGGGCAACGGAAAAACATCCTTTCCTTAGACCTAATCCAGATTTTCTCAGTTTAATTCCAAGCCATTCCCCCTTGCAATGGTATGTTCCATTACAGGATGGGGTTTGAGGCGTGGAGACGGGGTTTTGCAGCAGGAGAGGGGACAGGGCTGAGCAGGCTGTGTGCTCCCAGAGCCCGGGGACGTGCTGAAAGCAGCAGCTGGCTCTGAGCAAACGCTCTCCGAGGGTCGGCAGCGCTGCTCCCTTCGCGGGGAAGCCCACACGCCTTCCCCATGACAACCTGTTACACGCTCCAAAGGAAAACAATATTGCTCTTTTCTTTTCCCCATTAGTTCCTGGCTTGCCTCCTGCGTTCAGCAGAGCTGCTGCTTCTTCTGCCTCCTCAAATCCCAGTCAAGGCGTTCAGGGTGGTGGGGATTTGTGTCCACCCTGCCAGCACAGCCCGGGGCAGAGCTCGGCTGGGTTTTCTTGGCACTGCTGGGCAAGAGCAGGAACAGGGAGAATGGAAAAGCTGGGATCAGATCAATCTCTTGCTCCAATTTTGTACCACAGAGATGCACCTGGCAGGAGAATCAGTCCACAAGGACCAGAGGTTCGTGTCCAAAAAGGAGACACAGGAGCTCTGTGACTTTTTTGAATAAAGGGAGAGGCCATGGGGTATTTCCCCTGGGGTCTCTCATATATTTGGAGGATTCAGCCTCCTTTTTATCCTCATTTCCCAGCCACGTCTCCCCCTCTCTCTCTGTCCCCGTTGCCTGAACTTGAGAGATACAGATTTCCCAAAACCCCGAATAACTAACACCCCCTTCTAATACATAACCCCCCTTTTTTCTTTTCCATGTGTCGCTCAGTGGAATTCCTGTGGAATTTATGGTTCTTCCCACTGTTTCCTTCACCTCTCAGTATCCACCTTTATTTACCAGCAGACCCACAGTTTGTAAAGACAAATCTCTCTCTCCCCTTTCACAACCCCGGAGTAACCTGGCAAGGAAGGAGGAGCTGCAATTCTATGGTGGGGAAAAAAAAAATGGGTAAAAGGAGGATTAAGGAGAATTACGGCACAAAGATTCGGAAGAGGAGTTGGATGGAGATGTCCCCCTGTCCTGCACGGTGCCCACCCGGCACGAGGAGCAGCTCCCAGGCAGGAGAAGCAGCCCCAGCACCATCCTGGGGCTCTCCATGGGACAGGCAGTGCCCAAATCCAGCCAGCCCCAAGCCCTGGCTCCGCGGGACATTTACCTGTCCCTGATCTCGGGGACGGCCTGAGCCCGGAGCACCCCGGGGAAAGGAAAACCAAACACCCCGGCTCCATTCCTGCATCCATCACACTCCTCCTCGAGCACCTCGGGCAAACTGCTGAGGCTTCCCGCAGCAAAGCAGCATCACCGGGCCGGGCCCGCTTTGCAGGGACCTTCTGAAGGCAGATTTGTGTTTCCCTGGGGAAAAAGGGAAAAAAGGGACTCGTGGAAAACCTGTTCACACACGGGGTTTATCCTCCCCGTTTGTAAATGAGGTGCTAAGGAGCCGTCTCCAGGGAGAAACTTGCCTTTTCTTTTTATTTTCTTTTTCTTTTTTTTTTAATTTCCTTTTCTTTTTTTCTTTTCCTCCATGTAAGGAAAAAAACCCCATCGAGATAAATTCCCGGCTATCAAATCAAAAGATCTTCGGTAACCTCTCCGGCTGTTAAAGTCAAATAACGATCATAATGAGCGCCGCAGTTTCACTCATCTCAGAAGATAAAATAAGAAAAAGCCAGGCCAATTTCTTTTTGCTTGCCAGCAGATAAGAGCCTGACCCAGATTGGCAGAGCTCAGCTGCCTCCACAGCTTTCCTCTTTCTTGGGGGATGCTCAGTTCTGCCTGGGGACCCCCAAACCCTGAGGTTTCACACCTGGTGGAGGGGCCCAGGTGTGATGGGGAGCACCAGCTTTGCCCTCCCGCTTTTCCTTCGCCCCGAACACAAAATCCCTTTAAAGACTAGAGAAAAGGGAATAAAAAACAAACCCCTGCTCCAAGTTGTGAGCGCTGATCCCTTGGGAATTGCAGCCTGAGGTGGAGAAAACCAGCAATTAATGCTTTGGAGGGGATGAGGTTTGGGCTGTCCCCCCGATGCCTTTACATTAATTATATTTAAAAGTCGTTTCTGCCCAGCCTGACGCTTCAGCATCATAAAAAGTTCCTTTTGCCAGATTTCCCCCTTCTTTTTGGCATCCCTGTGAGCGGGCAGGAGAGATGGAATGGGCTAAAATAATGCGATCTGATTGAGTAATGAATAAAGATTAATGAATTTTTGCTACCCTCAATGATTCCATGGTAATTGCTTTAATAATATAAAATTATTTTCTGCTCCAAACTATGATTAATGATAGCAACGGGGCATTTGAATCATTGGGCCTTGTTTTTTTGGTAAGTTCACTGATTAAATAACTAATATAATAGTTTACTCTTGATTTTTCTATGGGCAGCAATCGCCCACTAATTAATTGGGGCGCCAAGGTTGAACGAACCTATTGTTTTGTGTATCAAAACTCTCCCTCATCTCTTGACTCCGCACCAACACAATTTAAAGGAGCAACAGTTGCTTTTCCACCTGTGGTTTTTTTTTTTTTTGGG
>VYXD01003625.1:7400-31082 GCA_013397195.1 Hylia prasina
CAAAATTTGGGATCAAGATCCATCTGTTTTTTTTAGCTTGAGTCATCACCAACAGATGGTAAATACTCTGTAGAAATCACTCAGCTGGGTTACTCCAGTTCATGGTGCTCCTAAGGCATCTACCCTTACTGCTAACCTCTAATACTCTTTGTCAGAGCCTCAGTTTCCTCAGAAGGTTCTGACAGATACCAGCACACAGGCTTGTGTGTAATTATGCATGTTGATACAGCTTGGTAATAATTGTCTTCCCTTTTATTTCTTCTGAAACAATAGGATTTAGTCCTAACACAAGACTGCCTAGCTGTGTCAAACTTTATAGGTTGTTGCAAAACAGCTGGCAACAAGCTGGTATTGACTGTCACTTCCTGTAGGACTTGAGTTGACATTGACTATTTCAGATACACATCAGTTTAGAAATATTCTATGTGCCATTTCCCAATGATTCCTGCAGTGGTGCAGACATGAGATGAATGCAAAAACTGTCCATAGTGTATAGACTCATGTTCCCACTTAATCTTCATGCAGAGAAAATTATTCTCCTATTTCATCCATGTTTTATTAGATTTTCCTGAAAAAGCTGGCAGAAGAATATAATTCTTCAGAGACTAACAAGTTACTTAGCGCATGCTGTTTCCCCAACACTGGCACTGACATTGTCATTTCTGTAAGTATATCTTGTTTTCAGGAGAGTGAGTTACTATTTTTAGAATTGATCTTATGCCTTTCTTTGTTTCTCCCCCAACTCACTAAGTGCAAGTGAGTATGTGACTGGAAAATTATCTGTTTGTTCAGAAGAGACTCTCTCTAGTTAAGCTTCCTGTTTTGTTCAGTATTATTTTAGATGAGGTAGATAACATTCATTGTTCATGCAAATATGTCATCTACTCAGTCTAGCAAGACCACTTGCGCTGTTGCTTAATAAAATTATGAGATTGTGAGTGGTATCTGTGTCTCATGATAGAATTTTCATCATACTGCTGACAGGCATAAAACAGAAGGCACCCTTTGCTGAGGTCCTGTCTATCCTATTGAAAGAGGACTTTTGCAAGCCTTGATCAGTCAGTGAATGTACCTAGTAGGCAGAAAATTGCAGCATGATGAGCAGAGCAAAGAGGGAGCACTAGGGAAGGTGTGCTGAAGCCTATCACCTGATATGTCAAGAATTATAGATTATATTGAGTAAAATTTATTTTGGTTTTGGGTGTATTCTGCTGCATCGGACTACAATGCTATTGTTTTGTAATAGACATACAGAGCTTGCCAGTGCAGTCTTAGAATAGCCAGGTGGAATGTAAAGATTTGAAGCTGAAAGGGAAAGCTGAGGGGTGCAATAACAAAATGACAGCACAGTGACAGTGTGCTGAGGTGGTGACAAACAATTAAAAGGGGTGTATAGCTCTCTGCACTGTTGCTGATGCCTCACTGACATATCTTCATTATTCACTTACTGTTTATTATTATTTTGCAGTTTTTAAGACAAAGAAGAACCCTGTGTTTTGTGCTAATATTACTATTTAGTAAGTAATGTCTGTGGCATATGCAACATTTAAAGCATGTGAAAAAAAAATGAGTGAAATTTATTTGTTGAGGTGCTAGAAAGGTCAAATGACTTAGGTGCACAGGAGGTGATTGAGCCAGAAAATCTCAGAACCTATGAATGCAGATGAAGTTACTATCCCAGTGGAACATTACCACTGAACTGGTATGCAATATGGTTTACTTGCAGTTGACAAAGCATCTTTGTGCATTGACTCATTTGCATTTTAAATGATGGATTTCTTTAATAATTGATAACATTGCCAAAATATCCTATAGTATTAGTATGCACTTCATGCATCTTCTGGCTCCTCCCAGATAAAGCCAGCAGCATGAAGAAGGAAACAGGAGAGATAGCAAGATGCAGATCTACTGGAAGAAGCCAATTAGCACCATGTGAGCCAAATGAAGGTGATGCAGTCGGACACGAAATGATCACACAGAGACCTGGAATCTTTTGAGATGCAGCGCTGAGGCCAAAAAAGAGCCTTTGTTTATTAATTTCCAAATATATACTTTTATCGAGGTGACAATGGATTGGAAGGTGAAATTCCCACCTCTCAACCATATTGGTCAATCAGACTATCAATCACATTCTCTTCCCATCTGAAGGAATGCAAACATTGGCCATATTTACAAAAGGCAATTCTTTGTTTATGTTAAAAGGCATGGGAAAGTGAGAAACTCTGACTCCAATATGAAACATCAGAAGGCTAAGAAAATTCTGGGTGACATGAAGGTGCCTTCCACTTCTTGCCGAAGTCAGTTCAACACAGTTCTGTGCTCTTCCCTCACCCTTGCTTGACCTGCCACCCAGCTGCACAGATTGACTGCGCAATTTTTCTAGCAGCAATAAAGTGCCATAAATTTTAATTTTAGGGGACCCAAATACTTTCAAACAAAATCCAAAATAAAATACAGCTGACTCAGCAGTGGTGCAGAGGTAGTAAGCTCTGTTGGAGGGGCTGGCAGAGGCAGCTGGTAGCTGGAGCATCTTAAGTTGGATCATCCCTCACAAAGCATAATGGTTGTAACAGTGTTAAGTGCCCATTCTGCGTATGATATTTTCCAGACTTGTGTATGCTGAGCTGCCACTACTGATATTATTCCAAAATGTGGCCCAAGAATCATGGCTTGAAGGCAGGTGTTTGGATCACAATATATAATGCCTGCTTGCTCTAGATGGTTATGATGGTGGTTTTATTTCTTGCTCTTTTTATTATTTGCCTTAATGTTTTTTCTTCTGATCTTATAAACTGAAAAAAAAATTTGTGAAAGTTTCACTATGAAAATACCATTTTCTACATAAGGAAGTTAAATAGTTATTTCCAGTTCAAATAAACCCTACTTTCCCTTACCTTGCAATGATTGGGTGCTCACTCCTACATATTTTTACCCCAGTAACATACAAAAAATTGTTTTTACAAAATGATTATCTGAAACAGATTTAAATGTAACCTTAGAGCATAAAACATGAAACAAGAAAACAGAGTTAAACTTTTAAACCAATCAATTTTATTCTGAATGCAACAATTGCTTGTGCTGTCAGCAGGAATAAAGTTTACTGCTGTTGGAAACTTGTAAAAAGTCAGATGTGTTCCTGTAAAATGCCTTGCCAACTGCAAGGAAACCAGACCACACATTTCAAGAACCAAACATCTCCTCATTTTAGTGTCTATAAGGTTTGTGTTCTAAACACCTGCTCAGAAGTAGTTACAACAATGAATTAAACAAAGAGAAGGAAATGCTATATTCCTAAATGACAAAGAAATCCTGCTTATTGACCTTCTGAACTGCCTCAGCCAGAATACACAAGATTCAGTTATTTATCTCATGGGGAGCCTAGGCATGCCTATATCCAATGTTAAACTAAGATTAATATGGATGTCTTTGTAATTATTACATCTGACTCAAACTAATCCTTATATTAATACAAGTTATATCACAATTAAATTTTGATGACAGATACAATCCCAGATTTTTATTGAAAAAAAAATTCTGTGAACCTTTCAAGGGAACAGAACACAGGAGGAGGAATAATTATTTTTCTGTTCAATTTATTCTATTTTAATCTAGAGCCAATTAAAATAACTAAATTTAAAAAAATCTACCTTTAGAAAACATACATTTTAGAAGAAAGGTAAAATTGTAATGCATCCCTCATGCAACAGCCTGTATCCATATCAGTTTAATGGGTAGTTTGCTTCTATTGGCACCTTCTGAAAAAACAAAACAAATGAAACCTTAAAGCTGTAAACTTTTACAGTCCATGACTAAGGATGAAATGGTAGTGGTGTGCTATCAGGTGCTACTAACAAAATTTCAATACCAAAGGTTAATAATCAGTAGCTCTTGAAAGAGACCTGGCTGCCTAAAGGCAGCTCAATTTTAAACGCTGAGACAAGTCAATCAGTACACACCTAAAAATATGCATTGAGGGATGCAGTTTGCATACATTAGAGGCTAGTTTTTTCTTTCTAACCTGTGAGATCTTGAATTCTTTTGTTTGCTTATTCAGGAACACAGGCGCAGGTGCATTACTTTGGGTCTGCTTGTTGGTGGTTACTAAGTAGAGAAAGAGAGTTCCCTGGGGAAGAACAGGACACAAAGAAAAAAGACTTTACTCAAAACTCAGTGCTTTCTGTCCCAGCACTAAAACATCTCTCTCACAAGACTGTTTGTCTGGGGGTAGGGGGATGTTGATGATCTGGAAATGTAAATATCTTCTCAGCCAATGTCCATTGACTGTGGCCTGAGAGGTTAGAAGGTGGGCCTATTTCCCATTTTTACATTTTGCAGTATCAGAACTGATAGCCTGTAGCATTTTAAGTGGCTAAGGGCATGGTGGAAAGCAAAATACTGAGATGCCAGTAAAGCTATCTCAGTGCTTTTGGGAACATTAGGCTGCATCATGACTAAATGGATGTTTCTGATTCTGACCAAATGTTAACGATTTTGGCAAGGCTGTATTAAGGACAAATAAATCTGTGAATGTCTTTTATGAGCTCCAGGTGTATTTTTGTGTTTCATGGTGCAGGGAGGAACCCATTTTCACTTGACACTCTTTGTTCAAGCACCTTGTGCTTTGAATATGCTCTGATTAGATTTATTACTTCATTGGTATCTAAACTTTTCTGAACAGTTGTTTTTAAAGGCTGTCACTGGCTAGGCCAAATAATTAATACTGCAGCAAAGTATCAGTGAAAAAAATAGTTGGTAAAAAAATACCGTATCAAAGAATCATAGAATAGCTTGGATTTTAAAGGGACCTTTAAAAGTTGTCTAATCCAACCCCTCTTCAAAGAACAAGAACATCTTCAACTGAACTAGGCTGTTTTGGGTCCCATTGAAGCTGACCTTGACTATTTCCAGGCATGGGACAGCTACCACCTCTCTGAACAATCTGTCCCAGTATTTCGTTCACTATCCTTTTTGTAAAAGACTTTTTCTTCATATCTAACCTGAATCCTTGTCACTCATCCATCCTTCTTATAAGCCCCTTTTAAGTACTGAAACATCACAATAAGTCTTCTCCAGAGCCTTCTCCAGGGTGAACAAACCCAGCTGTCTCAGCCTGTCCTCATTGGAGAGGTGCTCCAGCCCTTTGATCATTTCCGTGACCCGCTCCAACATTCCCGTGTCCTTCCTGTGCCAAAGACGGCAGATCTGGATGCAGCGCTCCAGGCAGGATCTCATGAGTGAGCAGTAAAGTCCCTGTTGGCCATGCTGCTTCTGGTGCAGCCCAGGATACTGTTGGTACTCTGGGCAGGGAGCACACATGGCCAGCTCATCTCATCGTGAGATGCCTGTTCAAGGTCTTCATCCAGTTCTTTCATCTATGGGATTTGTGCACACACACCTGTATCTCTTCCTGAGGAAGCAGTATGGGATATGCAGACTCATCTGAAGTGATCATCAGGTAGACCATGCCTCAACTGAAAGAGGTTACAGTAAAGAGATATACCCCTGAGTCAGAGGGTGCCTTGCCTGCTTGCTGCCTTGGTCCCTCCACCACTGAGGTTTCTGTGGTAAGGAAATTGATGTTGCAGTTAATATATTGCACCATGTTTCAAAGAAATTTAAAAATTTGCTTCTGGGAAATAATTTTGTTTCCTCTCTTCTCGAAAAAGGCAAGATATGTTTGGGGCATTTGTTTATCTGCAAAATTAAAGGGAATAGCAGGTTCTGTTTTCCAAATACATAAGCAGAAAAATACTTTTGTTTAATAGCTTGTGGTTCATATGGGTAAAGAGGACAAAATGTAATTAGTATACTACAGGGTTTTGATTTTGTTTATTTCTATTTTCCATTGCTTTTTTTTTTTTTACCTTACCTCTTCTGATTTAGCTTTGTGGCCCTTCAGTAGTTTTCTGAAAAACTTCCCGAAATAAAAAGATTTTTGCTGGGCAGTCTGCTGATTTAAGTTATTATATTAGCTGAACCAAAGCCATTGTTCTCTTAGAATTCTTCTTTAAGTATAATAATTCACTGCTCTTCTAAGTAGTGTATGTATTAAAAAGTGTCTGCATGTACATATAGGGCCATATGTGTGTACAGCTTTTATAGGACTGTATTTTTCAAGTTTTAAAACTTTTTGTCAACAGCGCTGTAAGAGGTGTGGTATTGTAGTTACGGACTCTCTTGGTTTGCATCTAATTTCATAAGTGCTCATCAGAACACTCTCATTAATTTCAGTAAAAAGAGGAAATATTTGCTGAGATTTTCAAGACTTAAAAAGATATGCCCTGTATTGTGATATGTTTTTAATAGAAGAAATAGTCGCTGAAACAGGTGAGAAAAATTTTCCTATGTCATGATTGGTGGGGTTGGTACCAGATTTATGCTCATGGACCTTCTTGCTGTCTAGAGGCTTTCTTATATGCCCTCATTGGTGCCAGCAGAGGTTCAGACAACTCATAGAACCAGGGCAGTGTGTGGGTCTAATTACTGCAGCACTGTGTGTTTATGTGACAGTGAGCATTTTGTAGCTGAGAGGAAACAACGAAGACAGGAGGCATCAAAATTCAAAGGTTTCAAAAATAATGGGCAAGGGCACCTCAGTTTTTAGTAACTGCCATAGACAATAATCACAGTGAACATGTTTTGATTTAATCTTTTCTCAGCCAGTATCTTCCTGAAGAGGCAGGAGGCTTGGCTAGCAACCCACCTCCTGCTCTGCAGGATGCCAGGGACATACTGACCCATGCTCCAGGGGAATTGTTGGAGGGCAGTCCTGGCTCTGCTGCAGTGCTGGTGTTTCTTCATCTGGCTCTGCTGGGAGACACTTCCCTTCTACCTTGTAAAAGTAACTCTGCTGAAAAGACAGTGAGATCTCAGGCCATATTAGTTTCCCTTATGGTATCTGTAAAGAAAGGCAGTCCCTGTTGCTGTGTTTTGCTTGGCTTGAGTCCCATTAAGCATTTTCTTTCTCAGAAGACTAAGCTTCAGCTCAGCTTCAACTCAGAAAATCAAGCCCAGGCATATATTTTACTCCTCGTAAGTAGTTATAGTGGATGGAAGAAAATGTAGGCTAGTCATCAAAATAAGGGGCAGTGTTACAGCTTTTGCAGCCATGTAATCAAAAATATTCTTTCCTTTTTTGCACCGAGCCACTTGCGGTCTGTAATACACTGAAAAGAGATTTTATGTTTTCTTTCCCCCCCTCAGTTTCCAGCAAGGAAAACAAGTGCTCTGCTTCAGCAAGTGATTCCACCCATGCTTGTGATACACATACAGGCTGCATGTGAGAATTACACCAATAATTACTATTTAGAAGTGCTCTGCATGCAGATGCCACAATAGGGCATTGAGAATGTATCACATAGTTATGGGAAACACAATAGGAATCTTTCTGTGAGTGAAATAATTATATTTTAACCACATTGGAACCAAATAATCAAGCTAGCGCCAAGTCTTTATTCACGTGTAAAAATATCATTTATGCATTGTAATGCACCCTTGTTCAAATAATCATGCTGGAATATTCTATGAAAGTTTTTGAGCAGCTCTATAATGGCCATACTGTTGGGTGACAGCAGTATCATTAGTAACCTACATAACTATTTCTGACCATGTGCAAATTCATTTTTATTCCATTGTAATTTATCACAGTGTTTTCACCTTCTATATATTTCAAGAGAAATTTTCTTTACTTGAAATGCTTCCCCAGCCCAAGCAGCTCCATGCATAGGTTGGATGATCCTGTGTTGGTGTAGGAGAGAAGACCCTGTTTGCTGTACAAGGTACCACGTTTGCAGGAGAGTGCTGGAAGACAGAGTGGTTCAGAGGAGAGCCTCAACACAGGGAGGATGGCTTTTGGAAAATCACATCAAATTCATGGTCTGTTTGTCTGGAGAGGCACAGTGCTGGGGAGGGCAACCAGAGTCAGGTGTCAAAGACCTTGTGCCCATTTGAAATACTTTTAATGAGGTCTTTAGCAAAGGTTCTTAAAACCTTTAAGCATAAAAATCCTCTCATAAGCAGTAACTGAATAAAAGTGAGGATTCTTCTCCAGGAATAGAAATTGATGGAAATATCCCTAAATACTTATCCTGTCTTTATATGCTGTCTCCAAGTATCATCCTACAATGACCCATTATTTGTCTGATCTGCTGCAGCTGTTCTTGTGGTTATAAGTAAACATACAACATTGCTTCTGGTGCCTGCATGAGTATCTTGAAGCAGCAACATAACAAAAAATACCTCCCCCGCCCCTGGTGAAAATCTGAGTGCACTTGGCTGTATAATTTAATAAAGAAACAAACAAAAAATGAGACTTGATAGAATGCGGGGCAACTTTAGCATGTTAAAGGACTTCACTGTAGTGGAGAAGGGCACAATAATAGGTGCACAGGGCATGTGCATATCCCCATCAGGCAAACAAATTTGTCAGAGGGAGCATGATTAGCTGCTGGAGTAAATTTACCAGGAAAGAGATGAATTGTCAGTCTCTTGATGTTTACAGGTTGAGACTGAATGCCTTTCAAGATGATATGCCTAAGGCAGTCATAAATTATGCTTTAGTCTAATTTATGTTACTAGCTTAATGTGAGTAAATAAGGTAAATGGGTGAAATAAACCTGTGACATTGAGAATAATCCAATTATTCCTTAAGACATTAAATATCTGGAAAAATAGAGTAATCTCAAAGTCTCTGACTAAATCATTAACAAAATGAAGCAAAGTTTGCAAGTGCCATAAACATATTTTCAGATAGGCTGCAGAGTTTTTAGTATATACATGCAGAGATTAATTTTCTCACTTTTTATTTGACCCAGGTTTTGTGGAAAAGATATACTGCATTTCTGAAAGTAGTGTAGCCATGCCAAAATGAGTTATATGTATGTGCTACAGCACCTTTGAGAGGTGCATTAAGTATCCAAATGGCATGGCTTGTATTTGATTGCATTTGTTGTGAGGATCAATTTCTTCCTGACTTTTTCAGAAGAACTTAGCTGTACAAAGATGTAAAAACAGATTTGTAGAATATTAACTAGTCAGAAAGGCTTAGCATCATCTTTTGTTTGGAACATCAACCCTCCTGTCCTTCTAGAATCTACTAGAAAGTATTTTCAAATGGTAATAGTATTCTAGGCAGAAGTCCAGAGCATTATATTTGCTGCCTGAGACTATAAAGTAGGAGTTGTAATATGTTCCCTAATTAAAAATATCATGCACACTAGTGATTTTATTATTCATATATTATCTGGACCATTGAACTAATGTGAAGAAAAAAAGCCTTCTCAGGGGTACAAGTGAAGAGATTCCCTTTCTATTTTTCCAGCAAAAGGGACAATATTTTTGGTTTGAAAAATAAGGACTTCTCATAACTTGCTACACAATTATTGTTAGACTTTAGATAAATAAAGGTTGTATTTCTTGTCTGAAGGAACATTCAAGATTACTTTTGTGACCTTTATGTTTTGTAGTATGTGGGTAATACTTCATAAATGTAAATAAATACGATATTGAGAAGAAAAAAAATATAGGAGATTGGAAAATAATGTATAAATTTTAACAATCTTTAACTGTGAGACTAAAACTTATTTTCAATAATTTAAAAGTAGTTGGAAGACATAAAGGTTAAAAAACAGAATCAGTTGCTCTCTAGTTATTTTCTTGTTGGACCAAGCTTACAAGTATAGGCTTTTAGCACACATATATTGTAAGTTTTTGTCCATGTCATGATAAGTACAGTCAAGCTGTTGCAGATGCAGGCTGCAGATATTTGACTGGGAAGCAGTAGACCCAGGTGGAGTCTGCAGGTCCCCAGTTCAGTCCCAAAGTCATAAATTGACACAATCTTCCAAATAACAGAATACACTTGTGAATACTGTACAGCATAGAATATATAGTTTAAAATGCACTATATACTTTGTAAAAATTGTCCTTATATTCAGTTGTATTATGTAAGATGCATAATGTTGGTCAGCTCTTTCTTTAAGCATCTGTGCCTACCAATGCTACTGCTTCTGCTCTTCTGAACTTTCCGATGCTGTCTATATTTCAGTGACACTAAATGATAAAGAACAAAGGTTTATTTCTTCTAAATTTTATTAGACCTGCTTTACATTTTTCTTCAACCAGATCATGGGTTTTGAATTTTTGTGGCTTTTTGACTACACATCTTTTAAATCCTTCCTACCTCTGCTCTCCAAAACCTTGAAATCACGAAGTAAGAAATCACTGTACGTAATAAAACATAGTAAAAATGCAGTCCATTTTTTAGCTTCTCAGTAAATGTGTACAGAGTAGCACGGGAGATTCAGGACAAATAGTTTGGCAAACTAAAGCCTGAACCCAGAACTGGGCAATGCTGCAGTAACAACTGACACCTTTCCTTTTTCAGATTTCCAGATGCTGAACCTCCTTTACTGGAATTAAAATCAAACATCAAGCATGTATATGTTCTCAGACTTCTTCCTTTTGGAAAATCACATTATTTGTATTGCAAAAATTTCTGCTCAGTTCATTTTACTGTATGTTTTTGTTGCACTGTGGGTAATGTTTTTTACTTTATACTACTACTTCATTGGTCTATACTACAAAAATAAATATCACTATTTTTATAATATAACCAAATGAATAATGATGTGTATGTAGCTGAGTTCTAACTTTGATTTTTTTCTATCCGAAACCAATTCATGTTCCAAACTAATTCTTCCAGACTGTTTTAACTCATGGTATGGCATTTTATTCAACAAATGCAGCATAAAATGTAAGGATTATGTAGACAAAGCTCAAAGGCAAACAATGTTCCACTCTGCTGACAAAACTTCCTTATTTATCTTAAAATTCTGAGCTGTTATACTTCATAATTCTCTTTTACACCACAGAATGTGTCTAGAGCATAACACAACATTTATAAATTTTCTATTGAACACAGCACAGAAATTACATTGCCTTTTTATTTGCTGAGTGCAGTCTCAAAGAAGTAATATGATACAGGGAGAAGATAGCCTGGAGCCCAGTGTATGGTTATGGCCTCTAAGCGCTTTGGTTTTTCTCACAATGACTTTGTTGATTCACATATTGATTGGTGTTCACTTTGCCATTAGGACAATTTTAGGAAGATTATCTCACCATACTTTTGGTTGGCAGAGGGTACTTTTCCTTTCCTTGAAAAAAAAAAAAGTAAGCCCATGCAATACTGGAAGAGCAATGCTGGTTGTGGAAGGTTACACAGATACATGTGTACCAAAACCTTTTACAGATTGCGTGATAATAAAATTAAATAAGAAACTTATGTACATATCTCTTAAATCCATTATTGCATACAGCTTTACCTTGAGAGAAAACCAGATTAAGCCATTTATTGTTGTATAACACTAGGTCATAAACAGCAATTTTTTCCCTTCACGATAAAGCAGCTTAATCCATTAATCCTTATGAAAAATGTAAATGTTTATATTAGTCAATTAGAACAAGGGTTGGTTGTGCTCTTGTTCTCTTTCTCTTTCAGTATATACCTGATTTATTATCCAATAAATTTCGTCTTTTACATTTTTTCTTTCTGCACTGTAACTTTGCTGCTTGAAAATCCAGATATATGTTCTAATTGATACAGGAAAAACCAAGATTTATTTTGGCTGTAAATTTTAAGCAAGTGTTTCTAGTTTCAAATCTGAATTTCTGTCTATTTTGTATTTTTCTAATGGAACAGCTAATAGTTATTGATCAAAGGTTTGATGTTTTTCCTTACCCTAGCTGCCAAAACACACAAAATAATTACAATGTCACCTGCATTAAGCTCCCCAAAATGCAAAACTGGTAAAAACTGATACCTTGGTGTGGTGAAGTGAAAAATTCTTGCATAATTCCAATTAAACAAAGAATCGTCTCAGAATGGTTTTAGATGATGTATTCTTTTCTGTCCAGTGAAAGTGGAGGGAGGCATGTCTGCAAGTAAAGATGCTGGAAGAGATGTTTACAATCTAAAACTATCTTGTTAATTAGTGATTTGGTGTGTAAAGCAGGATGCAAGCAGGACAAATGGAAATTATCGCACTTCAGTAAAAATAATCAGCTGAGCACTGAAAGATAGAAACTGCCTGGCAAGCCAAAAAGTGCATAAAAATTTGAGATGTTTTATTGAAGGCAACACCAGTTGTCCAATTAATATTGTTGTAAGGGGAAACAAAAGCAACCAAACCCAGCACGTTGTATCCTGGTTTAGTTACTGCACTTAAAATAAAACATTGGCCAGATGAAGAGATTGCAGAGAAAAGCATGGTGAATGATCAGGTCCAGAAAACATGATGTGGGGAGGAAGGAAATAATCCGCTTCCTTCATCCAGTGACATGATGGAATGAGCTAATATTGGAACAAGGGATTTACAAACGTTAAGACATATTTTTCAAAGATCTGGGGCAGAATAAAGTAGAGTATTCAACAATAGATATTTTTATTGAATGGCCTACACAAAAGCCTCTGAGGGTGATTTTGGCACTGTTGATTCTAATTTAGGAGGAAGAAACAGACAAAGATCTTATGAGATGTACTTCCAATTCAATTTTGTGCGGTTAGTAAATGTGGGTATTCTAGCACAGAATTACATAAAAGGAAGAGTAATCTTAAAAAAAAAAAAAGGCAAAGAAAACCTGCTACTTTGAATTACTTACAAGTTTTTTAGTTTAGGATTTTTTTTTTTTTAATTATGATCCTTCTTGAATAGCTTCACCTTTCATACACTCTAATTCAGCTTATGTTTTTCCAGTTAAACTGACATAAAAAGTTACTGCACGTTTTTCCTAGATTCCCTTCTGCATGATAGGAACTAATCAAACAAATCTGTAAGGCATTATATTACTTTCCATGCATCTCTGCTTAAAACTTACCCACGCTCTGAAACTTACCAGTCTTCAGTAAGTTACATCCTTGAATCTTGGTAGAAAAGTTGTTATTTTATTGTTTCCATGGAGAGAACCCTTCTCCCGCGCCCCTCCCTCTTTCTGCATTTATTACTTGCAGTGCAACAATATGTCTTTTAGATGCATCAAGAATCTGAAAAATCTCTCAGGACAAATGCCAATGTTCCGTCAGGAATGCCCACTAGCTTTTATCAATATTGCTATAAAATCCAAGTCTCAGCTCTCTTGAGTTTGTTTCTGTCAGCTGATTTATGTTTCTAGTCAAAATGTATTGAAAGCATAAAACGAAGCTGAATGGCCCTCAAAAAATGTGGTGTAAAATTGAAATGCTGAACATAGGAAAAGGTTTCTAATCTTAGAGGCTCTCTCAGACTGCATTATTTCTACATTTTATTCTTCATTGGCAATGTTTTTAACCTTCTTAGGTTTTTTTTGCCACTTTAGAAAGATAACAGTTTGCCTTGCAAATACCTTGGGAAATTAATTTTTCATATACTTTACTACAATTGACTCAAATAGTGCTTAGATTTTAGATTGCCTACAATTTGCTGTTGGGAAAATTCTAGAGAAATGAAACAAATGAAAAGAATTTCCATTTGTCAACCTCTCTGTTCCAGCACTGGCATCTAAATAACCCTCTCTGGTTCTTTACCTTACTCTCTTCTCCCAAGGTCACTGTAGTTCTTTCCTTACACAGTACCCCAACATCTTTGAAAAAGGAACTGCAGCCCAGTTCTGTGCTTGCTATTTAAAGCCACACCCACCTCACATTTTCCCTATTTTGTACATCATCTGTGTCCCCATGTGCTCAGGTAGGAAAGGAGGTCCTAGAATTAAGTCCAGAAACTGCCTTTCATGCATCTCAGCACCTTCCATGCTTGCTCTTCACATATTTTGTCCCAGGTAAAACTTCTACTCAGCTATGATAAATCTCTATGCAGAGGAAATACACCTTTCCAGTAAGCCTACATAGAACATGAGTTTTAGAAGAACATTTCTGGAAGAAAAGGTGGAAAGGAGTAATGAAAAAAATGGGTCATGGGGTTGCTGATGCTGAGTAGGACGTCTGTGTTATATCACACATGCTTAATGTCTTTAGCAACAAATACAAAAATGTTTTGCTTCCCAAGGCAGTGGGAGTATGATATCAAGGGAAGAAAGGGAAAGGGACCTTTTTATAACACAGTTCCTTTTTTTATGGACATCAGGAACAAACATATTCCACAATACTTGAATGAATTAATTGAAAGACGTGAATTTCTCATTCATGGCCTCTGTTTTCCACAGATGGATGAAAAGTGGATAATTATAAGTGAGGAAGACAGAAGGCCTGGTGCTGTAAGAACCATTGCTGTGAGTCATGAGCCTGGAGCACATTTCTTTATGACAACTTTGTATATCTTACTCTGTCCACAGTAGTTATCAGCAGCACATTGGTTCAATAGTGTTCCAAATATATTCTTTCCTAGTACAGAAGAAGATGATGTCATCATGGACGTACCTTTCTTTGATTTTGGAGACTGCTTTAACTGGTAATAAATATTGGACTTCCATTTCAGACATTCAGAAAGAAAGAGATTGGAGAATATTTCTTATAAAGCATTAAACTTTACTTACTCACTAAGTTCTTTCTGTAAAGGGGAACTAATCAGCAGGCCCATTATCACAAACAGTCTTTCCCCATTTGCTACCTGAGTGTCATTTGCCAGCTGGTTGAAAATTGATCATCTGCTGGAAATTTATTTGGCATTTTGTTGTTGGACTTCTAAAAACTTTTTTTTTTAAAACAGAGTGATATGTTTTTTTCCACAGTCATAGATATTGAACTAGATTTTTGGGGTATGTGCCCAAGTTCAAAAAATACCCAATTCCAAGCCCATAAAAATATTTTTCTCCTCTACTGGAAAAGGACCTACTGCTCTCAGTTTACAATCTCTTTATAATTTTATTGCCAAGCTTGTCTTAGTCAAAAGCATCACCCTGGCTCCTGGTCCAATTCTTGGCTTTGTGTGGCAAGGTTTTGGTAGCAAGGGATCCGCAGGGGTGGCTTCTGTGAGAAGCTGGTGGAAACTTGCTCTGTATCTGGTGGAGCCAATTGCAGCTGGCTCCGAGATGGACTGCTGCTGGCCAAGGCCAAGGCCAGCAGCCAGAGCAGTAGCACCTCTGGGATAATGTATTTAAGAAGAGGGGGGAAAGCTGTGCAACAGGAGGCAGAGAGGGGTGAGAATATGGGACAGCCACAGCTCTGCAGACAGCAGGGTCAGTGCGGAAGGAGAGGGAGAAGGTGCTGCCGGAGCAGAAAGTGTCCTGCAGGCTGTGGTGCAGGCCGTGGTGAGGANACTTGCTCTGTATCTGGTGGAGCCAATTGCAGCTGGCTCCGAGATGGACTGCTGCTGGCCAAGGCCAAGGCCAGCAGCCAGAGCAGTAGCACCTCTGGGATAATGTATTTAAGAAGAGGGGGGAAAGCTGTGCAACAGGAGGCAGAGGGGGGTGAGAATATGGGACAGCCACAGCTCTGCAGACAGCAGGGTCAGTGCGGAAGGAGAGGGAGAAGGTGCTGCCGGAGCAGAAAGTGTCCTGCAGGCTGTGGTGCAGGCCGTGGTGAGGAGCTGTGCCCCTGCAGCTGGTGGAGGGCTGCAGTGGAGCAGAGAGCCATGTGCAGCCCATGGAGGACCCCAGCTGGAGCCTGAAGGAGGCTGTGAGTGCTTGGAAAGTCTGTGCTGGAGCAGGTTTGTTGTCAGGACTTGTGACCTCAGGGAGGACCCACGTTAGAGTAGTCAGTGCCTGAAGGATTGAAGCCTGTGGAGGATCATCTCCTGTGGGACGGACGTGTTGGAGAAGGGGGAATGTGAGGAGTCCTCCCCCTGAGGAGGAAGGAGCAACAGACATGTGTGATGAACTGACTGTAGCTCCTGTTCCCCATCCCCATGCCCTGCAGGGAGGAAAGAGGCATAAAATTTGGGAGTGAGGTTAAGTCCAGGAAGAAGGAAGGGGTGGGGAAAAGCTCTTTTAAAATTTAGTTTTTATTTCTCATTAGCCTATTCTTATTTTGCTTTATGATAAATTAAACTAATTTCCCTAAGTCAAGTCTGTTTTTCCACATGATGGCAGCTGCTGAGTGGTCTCTCCCTGCATTTATCCTGACCCATGAGCCTTTCGTTGCATCTTCTCCCCTGTCCAGCTGTGGAGGGGAGTGATATATCAGCTGTGATGGGCACCTGGCATGCAGGTGGCCCACCACACCTGAAACCCATGAATTTGTTGATTTTGAGGCATCAGTACTGATTCTGAAGTGATCGATAGAACAGCTCTCTTAAAGAGATAACGAGCCTTTGTTTGACACTGTTCAATCTATATTATTCAGTTGTAGAGTCAAAAATAACTTGCAAGATAAAATTTTGGTAAAATCTTTATGGAAACAATATAAAAATCAGAATGTTTGAGAATGTTGCTGTTTCTGGTGAGATTTTGGAGCAAGATGAATCAAAATAAAGCAAAGTAAACTCTAAAGTGCATTGCATTCTACCGCCAAGAATTTTTAAAACCCAAGTGTAATTCATCACGTGCAACACACACATTTCTTACCATGAACCTATGTCAAAGCTTTTGAAATTATTCTCACAGTGTACCATATTTTTGTGTTTCATCTTGAGTATTGTCATGTAGTTCAGTAACACTAGACAAATGACAGTGACAAAGATCACAAATGGTGCTCCTTTCTTCTCGTGCTATTTTCTGTTTTGCTGTTCTCCCCATGTTTAGACCCTAGACTGGTCATTGAGAAAGACACATTGGAAGAGCTACACTTGTGAAGTTATTTTTCCCTGTAGAAGAATACATACATCTTTTTGCTAAGGCAGATCTATTGACTGACATTCACTCTTGGCTTATTGGTATATCTGGAGCAGCAGAATCTCCACACGGCCAGGCAGCTGCAGGGCAGGCACACTTGAGCGACAGTGAATAGTTTGACTTCAGTGTCAAACAGTTCATTGACTGTATAAGTCAAGAAAGTGAGTGGAATATATGCCTGAATAACCATGGAGTCAAAACTTTGCAAAAGTGTAATATTCACATATATTGGAATAAATGTGAAAAGACAGCAAACTTTAGAGTTAAAATCACTTGCAGAAATAAAATAGCTTATAGAGATTACACATTGCACTTGAAGAAATTAGTTTTGACAAACTTAGAAAAAAAATTAGCTTTTGTTTAGTTGTATATCCAAATATTAATTAATTTAATGTATAATTTGTAGGAAAAAGACAGAAGAAAAGAGATAAAATTAAATAGGTTGAAATATATATGTAATATGTTTCTTGTGGAAAGAGATGAAAAAGACTGTTTTCCCCACTATTGGTGATAGGATAAGATTATCTTATCCAGAAGGAAAATTTAGTCAGATATTTGCATTACAATTAGCAAAAGAAATTTGCAACAAATAAAATGATTCAACCAGCTTGCTCTGCATTAGATTCTTCAATGATAAAATTAGGACGTTGAAGAATAGTGTGAATTCTTTAGTATCCATCTTTTCATGCTTAGCATATATTAAATGGCCAAAATTATTTACTTTCCTGTTCTTTAAAGAAGGTGCTTTTAGTTCATCAGCTTATTTTAATCCTCTAAGTGTACTTGGAAAAATGACTAGAAACCTTTTAGCTAGGCTACTTGCATGTTTTACATTACTGTTGATTTGGCAACTGACTTCAATTATTATTCTTGTTACAATTTTCAGTGTAGAATATAAACTGTTAATGTTGCCTGCCTAATGTTACTGAAAGCTCGACTGTGTTTTTTTGTTTGTTCAGTCAGTGGTGAGACATTTCATTATGGTGTCTTTTGTTCAGAACTAAAAATGACTGATATGAAATGGCAGATTTTTTAAATAAAAGATGTTAAGAGCGTGCACTTCTGTTTTTGAAACTAAGTCCAAAAGTATCAAAAAACATATTGGATATTCACTCAGAACTAAAAATTCTATGACTGCAGTACCCCAAGTCCTAAGGCACTCATCATTTAAGTCTTTAACTTCTTCTCAGTGAACTTCTTTTTATGGGAACAATGCTGATAAATTGGTTGACTCCTTTGAACTATAGTATGTGTGGTGAAACTTATGTAAGTTAGTATTTTACAAAGTTCTAGTTCTTCTGTCAGAAGAAGGAAAAAAGGGCATTTCTCCTCCCTGTCCCTTTTATCCTAGCTGACAATTCACTTTATATAATCAGTTGTTACATTTTAATCTGAAGAGAAGCAGCAGGAAGTGTGATCAAAACTTCAGATAAAATTGTTTCTTTTCAGATTACAAAAGAGCTCTTGAAAAGGCTTCAATAGGAAAAGAACTCACTAATGTACTTGTTAATTGGTTGTGGTAGAAATGAGTGCCTAATTTCTAATTGTAATATGCGTCACTTTAGCTTTCTAACCTTTGCTTCTTGTTTCATTTTCTCAGCTAGATTAAAGAGCTCTTTACTACCTAGCTTTTTCACTCTGTGAAGATACTTTCATAGAGTAATCAAGTTATTCCTCGCACTTTTTGTTGAAAGAAACAGCTTGAGATCTTTAAATCCTTAATTGTAAAATTGTATTAAAATTTTGTCTTTTTGTTTCAATATATTTCCTAATCCTTCAGAATCCATTTTGAGAAAGGAGCACACAATTATTGAGATCTCTCTGATGAGCTGTGAAGAAACACTGCAAGGTCTCAGGGTTTATATTAATATGATTTTTTTAAAATATATGTATGTGTGCATGTAGATGTGTTTCTGTGTCCAGTCAAAAGCTTTATTAGTCCTTTTTGTATTGGCACTTCATGGATGACTTGACTTCCTGAGCCCGTTTTCATTGTTGGCCAGAGCACTAGTCATTCTTTCCTCTGTTTAGTCTGTGTTTAATTTGTATCTCTTTTTCCTAGGTATGTATGTGAGCTCTGTATTAGTTAAATTCACACAGTCCATAGGAGCTTTGTCCCTTGTAGCAACCAGACTGACGGCTCTGGAGGTGACACACTGCAGCTGTGTGGTACAGTGTGCTCCATTCATCCCTGGGCAGTATTTATTTCCTTGGTCATGTAGGTCAGGAGGCTGACATGGCATCTTCTAGTGTGGTACCAAGTCTTGGCAGTAGGGTGGATGGAAAGTCCCGATGACTTGACTTCTCTAATAATTAATATAAACCTATGGGGGTTTTTTTCAGTTTTTACTTCCATGGGGAGCGTCTTAATCCATAATGTCAGTAAATTGTGGATTGTTACTGGAAGATGGCATAAAAGTTTTTAGAGAATCCAAACATTTATGAGTGCTTCAGTAAAATGACAAAAGCAGGAAGAAAACTGCTACTATTTTGGAATCTGGCCCTCAGCAAAATAATGCACAAAAGCACATGGGAACGCATAGTAAATGAGTTTCAGCTACTCAGTGATGCACATATCATTGATCTGATTTTTAAAGTGCCTCTATATTTTTCATAGTATTCCTAAAATTATGAATAAATTATGAAAACTCTCACTGTGCATAATGCATTCACATCCTGACTGTAAATCCTTAAACCATAACACCACAGTTATCATCTACCTTGTCACATTTACGGTAATATATTCAGCTTGGGTTGTGATTATAGGTAGAGTCTAGCTATGGAGATCATTTGGAATTATGAAGTGAAAATGTAGCTACTGAAATACTGTATAATAGTTAAAGTTCCAATATTGAGGGTTCTCTGTTTTTTTGCCTTGTACAGTTTTCAGCAATAATATGACATAGTTAATAATAGCATTTAATAACTCTGCTGTATGCTCCCTGCAGGACTGTGTAGCTCTTTATGAGCCGAGAAATATGTAAGACATTGAGTGAATCTTTCCTAACTGAATACCATTGCTGCAGGGCTAACATATTAAAACACATTAAACACATTGAAATTAATGAAGTACTGTCTGTCTGTGTCCAGTGGGTGCTGTATTAAGATTTTTTTTAGGGACATATAGATTTACAGAAACTGTGAAAGAGCTATCAACTTAGATTACTTGGATTAAATAGCAGATGGATAGCCACAGGCATAATTCCTATGCTTTTTACCATGTCAGGAGGACTCTATGTTCCTGCTAGTTTAATTTCAGTATTACAGTCTGCCTCCTGATTTTTGGCATAAAGCAGATAAACAGATTTCCTTCAAAGGAATTGGTTTAATTTTGTCAGGACAGCGCAGGAACTGTGGAATGTGTTGCATACTCTAGTATCTGTGCTGATGGTACCTGTAAACGGTGTTCTCCTTCACTCCCAAGAGGGTTGGAAAAAATAAGTATATTAACTGTATATTGAAGTTTTGGTGGAGGTGCAACAGGTAGAGACTGTCCTCACTGTGAAAAAGTTTTTTCTTAATATCCAATTAGATAGGCATTGGGTGTTGTTTCTCAGTGTGTGTTACACAGCCCATATACTTAAAACTATTTTTTTTCACTTTTTTTTTCAGGAAAAGGTAGGTAAGAATACAGTTAATGTCAGAATTCAGAGTCCTGGGACTTCAGTATATGACACTCTTCTGCAAATCTTTGTGTTTAAATGTCACAAGTCTGCTGAGTGATCAGTTTTTCCCATGGCAGGAATAGCAGAAGTAAAGCCCTTAGGGTGTTGTGAATAACTTTTTTTTAAAACCTTTGCCAGAGTTTGAAAGTGGTTTTTGATACAAATTGCTACATTTAAAGAATTTCTTGTGTGTTGCATGTAGAAAAACCTCAGACAAAAACCCCCAGATCTTTTCTAACAAAGTTGTCCAGCTGCATTGGAGATAGTGTCACGTGTTTGTTGTGAAAGGGCAACTGCCTAGGTAAGCTTTGTTGATCATTGAACTTAAAAATTATTACTGAAGCAAGGAAGCATACAAAAGAAACTGGAACATGGAAATAAAATGATTAATTGCTAAGGATATACAAAGTTAATTCACTACAACAACCACTCAGGACATTCACTCAGGACATTAAAAACATGAATACATAATAGACCATATGCACTAAGTGGCTGTATTTTTGTAACCTTGGGTTATCTATTTTCTATTTTATTCAGAAGGCTACTGGCCTGGTCAGTGTGGTGTGCTATCTTTGCAGTGCACTGCTACAGTACTTGGAGCATGGTAGGTGATAAGTCAGTGTAGGAGCTAATGAAGGGTGGTTTCCTGCAAAAAGCCTGCACATTTGTATGAGCTACAGTTCACCTATGGGCCTCAGAAACCACGTGTAAACAACTTAGTGAGTAGGTGCAGTGACCATCTGATTTAAACATTGACTGATTTAATGGTTTTGCTTGTTTCAGGTTTCATAGGCCTATTTATGGGCATTATGCATAGTTGCATTTCTCTCCTAATTATATGCTGGCTCAGCGATTTCTGATGATTTAACTGCCAAATTCTAACCAGTAGCATAGGACTGCTCATTAAAGAAAGCATTCTCAAATGGCTTATTCCTTTAATTTTTCATTTGAAATTTAGGAATTCCAGAATCAAATAGTATAATCCCAGTTTTTCTCTGTATTACCTGCTATCTTATCTAAAGGATCTTATTTAAATAAAAAATAAAGCTAAAGAATAATTTCCTTAGTGTGGTATACTGGTGTGAAGGAGTGCAATTTTCAGTGTTAAGCTCAGTGACAGAACCTGTTTTTCTTGAAATTTTCTAACTCAATCTAATTGCAATTAATATTTAATATATGGTTTTATGTGTGTGCATAGTGCAATTACTACACGTTAGAATTCATGACCTACAGCATTTTTCAGGATATCTGAGTGATTGAAGTAAAATCTCCTATGCACACACAACTAGAATTAGTGAATTTAAGACCCCACCTTCACTTATGAATTGATGAGTACTTAATGGACCTTTCTTAGCTTTAATTTCATATCAAACCTCAATATTTGGGCTTTGTCCTTTTAGGCTTCCTACGCTTCTTCTTGAAAGGCGTAACCTTCCCCTAGGAGAAGGGAATACAGGTGACCTCACCCCTGACAAGTAACAGCTGTGTTAATTACCCAACACAGCCTCATCCCTGATGAGTCACAGCTATAGCCAGTAAAGGTACATGTGATAAAAGGGAGTGGGTTAGCTGGTGAGGGGGAAAGAATCATGAAGGAGGAAAAATCTTTAGGAAGGGAGAAGTGAGAGGATTATGAGGAAGAAGGATCCTGGGGAGAGAGAATCACTGCTGTGAGGTCAGTCTGGGTCTGCAGTTGGAGCCTGTTGCTGGAACCTGCACTCACAGCCTAGCCAGGTAAAAGCCTGCACTCAAAGCCTGCAAACCAGTACGTGCAGTCATAGTTTAGCAGGAAATAACCAGCTGTCAGAGGCTGCAAGGGAAACCTACATCAGGAGCTTGCTGTAGCCAGAGTCAGTGAATGGTTGGAGTCAGGATGGCTGAGCTGTAAAGAGGCATAAACCGGGACCCTTTTTATGCTGTGTTTATCAAGAAGTCTGTGACTTGGCTCATTTCTGCTATCTAACAGTGTTTTGTTGCAGCAATAGTTTGCTGCAACAAACATCATGTGGCTTTTTTGACTTTAGTACTCTGACTTTCCAAGGGTCAGACTGCAAGAGTTTTATTTCACCAGCTCTAAAGGAGCACTTGAGCTTCAATGTTTCTACCAGATACCTGGATCTGGATACTTCTACTAGATTTAGTACTTGGAACTAGAATAGTTTAATGAGTTTGAATATGCATAGATCCCCGTAAAAGTGAATAAAACTGTTTGTAATAGAGGACACCATATCAGCCAGCAATCTGCAGGATTGGGTACTGACACAGAGTTTGTTTTCCCCTTTTAATGACTTCAGATGCAAACAGATAATGAGTGGTTCTGTACTCTGTAGTTCCAACAGTCAAAAGCCACTGGGGCTGAAGTGGATTCAACCTGGTGTCTATAAGCAAAAGTACTATCTAAGAGATTGGTTATCATAGATAAGAAGTCAAAAGTTTATCATCAAATACTTAATTCTTTAATAGAGCCTTGGTGTTGTTACTGTTTTTCTTGTTTGGTTGGTTTTAACAGAAGAGCCAAAAGAGAATGCCCTTAGGAACAGGTGAGTGCGTAAAACAATAAAGGACATATTTGTGACCTGAAAAACTGGGATATATTGATGAGTTGAACAAAATTTGATTGTGATTTTTTTTTATGCCAGATAAGAGACCAGAATTTTAATCTGAATATATTTTTTCTTTATTGCTCTTCACTAGGTTGGAAGTTGTTCTCTTTGTGAACACTTATTTCTGAGAAAGCACCCAAAGTTCAATATCACAACTGTGGACACTGATTTTCTTTCTTTTAAAAGAAAAACCTCACTAGCTTCAGTTACTTCATAGTCCTTAGTATGGTGTCCCTAAAAGTCAGGAATAGTTGTGACTGACTTTTTCTAGGTGTGTAGACATGTCATTAAACAGGGTGCACTCATTCCTTCAGTTCTTCCGGGTTATTCAGTGAAAAATGCTTTGGGAGGTGGAGTGTTTTCTGTTAGGTTTTTATTCCTTGTAGTAAGTAAATTCTGATTTTTTTTTTTTAAGCACTGTGTGTTATCTTAGTTAACAGGTTGCCCAGTAAGTATGAGTTTGCTTTATTAATAATTGCGTTTTCATACTTGTAACAAAAGAATAGAATTTCTCAGGATAAAAGGTAGAGCAAATTACAGGGTAAGAAGGCCTAGCTGAGTCACAGCAATTGACCATCCAGTTTACTGTTCTCCAGCTGAGAATAAGGAGTGCCTTTTGGGGAGTAGCTTTTTTTTTTTTTTTTTTTTGGGGTGGG
>VYXD01003625.1:31094-56431 GCA_013397195.1 Hylia prasina
TTTTGGGGTGGGGGTTGGTATGTGTCCCAGAACTACATTTTCAGGGACATTGACAGGCAAGATCTTTCTTGTCTTTTAACTTTACTTCCTGTGCCCTGTGAGGGTTGGGGTGGTTTTTTTATTTGATATGGATCATTTTGGGGTTTGTTTGTTTTTTTAGTGTATTTTTTAATTTACTGGTACAGGTTACCTCCACTGTCTTGGGATACAGCAACAAGTTTTAAAGAGTATTATTTTTTCTTTATGGTATTTTATTTTATCTGCCTCGGGACGATGACTTGCTAGCTTTATTGAGTGGTTGTTAGTTCTCATGTTATTCATTCAATGAGTAATAGTTTTGCACTCATTCACTGCATTTAGAAAACTTTGAAGCATAATTGTGTTCCTTTTGTGCTGATCTCTCAAAAATGTCTTGGCCTTCTCAACCTTTCATTGTAGGGCAGCTGCTGCAAATCTTTAATCTTTGTAGCTGCTCTTGTCTGTAGTTTGTTAAGTCCCCTGTACTTTGGAGTCTAACTCAGCTGAGATATGATGTTGCATGTGCTGCTCCTGATAAGATGTTGTTGAGGTAGTGTTTTTTTTTTTTTGGGGGGGGGGACGATGACACACATGACTGAGGTGGTTTATAATTATATTCTTCTGACTTATTTTTAATACCTTTCCTGAGGGATACCCAGGGCTGAAGTTGTTTCACTTGGAGTCCTGCTGTATGTTGAGCAAGTGATCAGAGAAACATCAATGGTTACTCTAGGAAATATTCCTTATGTTGTCACTTTCAGTTCTGGACTTTTGATACAGGTTTTAGAGTATTGTTTCTATGCATTCAGGAACTTGAAAATTCTGTCTTTTAGCATATTCGGTTTAATAGAATTCCTTAGCTTGTTTTTGACTACAAGTTTTAGGTCTTTTGATGTCATCTTTTGTTTGTAATCTTGTATCTGTATACAGGTGACTGCTTTGATGTGATACTGCTTTTACTGGCCAAAACTTTGAGTGTGAGAAATGCTTTTAGGCTAATGATGACACTCATAATGAGACTCCAAGTCTGTGTATAAATAAAACACACATAGGCAGCATATAGCTTCCTTTCCAGTTTTTTTAATACTTCAGTATGTGTGCAGCCAAGATGTGTTCGTCAGTTTTTAAGTTAAATATTTTGGCAGATCACTGGTGGATGATAGTGGAGTGCTAATGTTGTATGGGTGAACTGATTCTGATGGAGCAGATAAGATAAAACAGTATAAATTATTACTCTTGTCATTATTAGTGCTTACTTTGGTAGCTCCCACAATACTACTGATGCTGCTGGCAAAGATGGGAATCCTTGTTCCTTTCTCCAAAGAGATCACAAGAAGAGCAAATAACAGATGAAAGGTGGGGGTATACTATAAACAGCTTAAAATTAAAATCAACTGCGCATCAAATTGTGATCATAAGGAAAGCAAGACATGGGGAAAAAGAATTTAGTAAAAAAGCATAAGAAAAAGGAATTTGGAAATGTATATAGATAAAATTTATATTCCATCAATCTAATGATAACTTCTCTACGCATGTATAAGCTTCCCTCCAGAGAAAAAGTTCTTTAATAAAAATACGTATTCAAAGAGATAATTTTCTTTTAATAGTTTAAAATGATCACTAAATTCAAGCTAAATTTCAAAATCTAAACTGGCCTCAAAGGACTGGAGGAAACATCTAGAATTAGACCAGACTTTTATCCAAGAATGTCTGTACTATTTCAGTACTTTGAAGAATGTTGTTAAAGCACAGTTCTTAATCTCCTTTTAAGCACCCTAAAATCAGACTTCCAAGCAACAGTACCCTACACTTTATGCAAGTGTCCACAGACCTTCACATTGAAAGTTACATTCCCACTATTTCTGCATTTGTCTTCAAACTTATGTTAAATTCCTCTTCTGTTTTGCTTATATGAAGTATAATTTAATATATACATGGGATTAAATTACTTTCACTTGTCTGTAGCCATCTAAAGCAAAGGCATGTAATTTTATCTCACCCTGTTATCTGCTTCTGATACATCAAGGTCTGTTGCCATTCCCATGTCCTGGAGCTCCTAGTATGGCTCCATGCATGAGAGTGCAGACTTTTCCCATGTCCCCTGTCATGTGTGACAGCCTTTTACAAAAAGCTGAAAAGGCAGCTTGCAGTTGGGCACCTGTCATAATTCCACCAGACAGCTAAGAATTAATTTTGCTTGACCATAAGGTTAGCCAAATAAAATTATTTTGAAAATAATTCTTGTAGTTGCAGCCATTTTTCTTCTTTGTTGAGGTGCTTTTGCTGTATACAGGAAAATAAATATCTTTGTGCTTTTTGTCTTGTGCAGTTACAATACATGTCATCAACTCATTTTTTTTGTTTGGATGTGTTTTAAATACTACCGTTAGCATTTTATGAATTACTAAATGATGATTATAATCCATGAAAAGATACAAATGTTTTTGACATGACATATGCTAGATACCTTGATATAAAAAAGACACACTTATTTCCTAAGTTTTGCCTTTCAAAGACCTATTTATTACAGATTTTCTTGCATGTTATCTGATGAATCAGTTCTAGGCTGTCAGGAACTTAATACTATTCCCTGAAAGCTCATAAATAAAATTAGACCTAGATATAATGAATTTTTACTCAAATATGTGTATGATCTTCGTTGCACAAAAATTGTTTTTCCCCCACACGAAAAATTTAATCACTCTAACCAGTTCCAGAATAAAAAAATAATGTAAGCTTGGTATCAAAGTATTGGCTATCTATTTGATAATTATTAGATAGTTAAATAAGAGCAATATATCTTTCCTCAGATGTTCAATTAAGATTTCTTAACAGATTTATAAAAAAGCTCTAGTTAATCAGAAATTTTTTTGGAAATGTTGGTAGCCTTTGTTTTAAAAATGGACCAGACAAAAGCCTTCTCTTTGGAATTGTGCCACATGATTTGTGCTGGGTATCAGTGGATTTTAAAATTATGTTTAGGTACCCATATATAAATCCAGTATATTTTTTGGTTTTTTTTTTCTGTAGAAAGGAAGGAAATGTATTACTATTCCTATTAACTGCAGCATAAAAACAGCAAAAGAAAAAAAAGCAGAAATGAAAGGGCTTAGCATATTCCAGTATAAGTAAAGGAAGGTTTTACTAAGGAAGCAAATCAGAACTGATGAAAAAATGTCATGGGGATTGGACCAGAGGGTTGGGAGGAAAAGCATAAATTGGCTATTCTAAGCATATGCATCCCAGGATCTAAAGGGCACCTGTAATGATTTATGAAAGTCATGGAGAACTGAGAGGCTGCCACTGAGATGGGATAAATATACTGCTGGTAGAAAGCATGATCCTAAAAATTACAGCACTGTGCAGGGTCCTAACTTTAAGTCTTGGTGGTATGTGGAAACAGATGCTGCTTTTGCAAGCTCTCAGATCTTACTGTGTAATAGAATAAGGAAAGAATGAGGAATATCAGGCACAACTTCTAAATTTAGTAAATAACAGAGGAAAAATAAGGATAAAGAAATCTTAATGTACATAAAATCTAATGAAGTATTTGTGACAATAAAATTAATAAGAGTGATTTGCAGAGTCTCATTGAAAAATTAATGGTAATTGACTTGAGTAACACAGAGTCTGAAAACTGTCCAAGAGACTGAATGTAAATAAAAGATAATGATAAGCAACAGTATGTTGAGCTGGGATGTGAAGGGCAAGAAGTGTGTAGTGAGATGTCACAGAGATCAATTTTATGTCAGATCTAATTTAACATTTTCATTAGTGATTAACAAATGATACAGCCAACTTGTTAATGAGTTTCTTCAGATAAAGATGTACTAAAAAGCAGCAGAGACCAATGAACTTAGTTCAGAGATATAGAGAGGATAAAAAATGAGCAAGCTATTTGATCCAAGAGGCAACAGAACTGAATATGTTGTGAAAAATCTTTAAGAAACAGATCATTGAGGGCTTTTTTTATTATAAGCTATTGTTGGGATAACAAGAAAATAACTGTCTGCAAATCTGGATCAATGGGTGCCATACATCTGCAAATAGATCTATGTGCCAGGCAAGAGGAAGATGGCAAATGCCTTGCTTTGCCCTCTTTAGTGTTTATGCATGAAGTAGGTTGGCATTTCCACAGTTGCTACGATGTGCCCAACAGGTAGTTCTTCTTTGCTTTCTGGCATCATCTATACTTCGTGTTTTCCAATCAGCTACATACAGCAATATAAACTGGTATAATCTTTACAAGCAGAACTGTATAAATAAAAGAATGATCTATTATTTGTGTTTGTTTATATGGACTTTCAGGCTCAGACAGGAAGTACTTCTCCAAGGGGTAAATCAGAAATTCACCTTTATCAGCAATTTTTCATAGGGAAAAAGATGTAGAGTTTGAATGCTGCTTTGAAATTTTTGCTTTAATATTTAGTTCATTTGCTGGTTATCTGATGAATTTTGATTAATGTTCCAAGTCCAGCCTGCAACAAATGACTTCATGTGACTTCTGTTGCTTTTTTCATGGTGTGACTACTTCATGCCACGTTTTGTGCTGGGGGCCAGGAATTTCTAGAACAATTTGCAGTGCAAGCTGGAAGTTACCTTTTTGCTGACTGGATCTTTCCTTTTCTCCTGACTTAGTTTCCCACCTATGAACCCATAGTGACTTGCATTACCAGTGGATCTGTGAACTATAGAAGCTGCTATGCAGACAGTGAGGAAATAAAATATAGGTGGAGGTACTAAAATATATATATGTGTATACTTCAGACTGTAATGGAATTTCAACATTTGAAATCTCAAGGCAGTGAACTATGAGCACAGTTGAGCTGGGTGGCTTCCCAACATCACTTAGTTCTTTTCATCACTAGTCATGAGGGAAAGAACTTTTCTGTTTGTATGTTGATTTCCAGACTCACCTTGAAGAACGACATAATGATATTAGCTAAAAAAAATGCAAAACAATTGATGACAATAACCACACTTGTCTAGAGTGCTTGTAAATTCAACAATTGATTTCCACTCTTTCTTTTTGACTTGGATTTTCCATTCTTAATCCGAGAAGGTTAAAATTTGCCTTTATTGTATACACTGAAAACATGACAAGTTTTTCTCACATGAATGGATCTCAGAAGGGTTGCTACACTGTATGTGCTGGATCTCAGTTATATATACTTATGCTGAACAAAATATAATACAAAATTACTGGGTCTCATAACCTGTTTTTACCCATATCCTTTAGACACAAGTCAAATGGAGTATGGGAGGAGCTTGGACACAGCTTATGTGACCTTCCTGGTTGTTCTTATATGTCAAAATGATAACTTTCTTAGAGAGCTGAAGTTTAATTAAACTTTCTCGATTACAGTTCAATTTTGTTCATAACTTGCCAAATGCTGATGGTTATAGAATAAACCCATGTCTATAGAGTTCCTTTCAGTAGCTGTGTAATCATTTAGTGTGCACACTGTGTCATGTACAACATGCATTTTATTCTTTAATGTATGTGAAATGTATACGCCTGGATGGTCAAATGCACATATCTAAACCTATAGTAAGTAAATATGTTAATATTTATGATGATTTATGCATATGGCTTGGTGCATGGTTCAGTGTGTGAACACTCCCAGCACAGGTGGGAACTGAGAAATTATCTATCTCACTGAGGATTGGTAGCTAGGTATAATATGTACTAATGTTTGAGTTTTGACATTCTTATGTTTTCCTTCATATATGGATTCTCCTTATTGATATTGTAAGACAAAAAATTGAAAAAAAGGTTAGACTTGGAGGAAAAAGGAGGACCATCCTTAATCTAAATGATGCATGAAAACCTTAGGACTAAAGATCCATTCTTCTGTACTCAGTTAAGAAACATATTGACAGAGACATTGCCCATAAATTATGGGGAAATAATATTTCCTAAATTACACAGCTAGGTATTTTCTTATTAAGCTATTGGCTGATGTTGTTTAGTCTGTGTAGCTTGCACTAAAAAGCTTACAATTCAAGAAGCCTTTTCATTTTCAGACAAGGGATACAGAATGCAAAACACTTCAGCAGAAAGTGTTTTGAGACATCTGGTCACGAATCAGTCCTCAGCGCTGGTCCATGGATAAATTGGAGTAGCACCGGATATCCAGAAGAGGGCACTTGTGGCTCTCCAGTCTGTCGGCTCTACCCAAAACACCGTCTGCACTTCAGACTTCTTGTGACTGGGGGGGAAAAGGCTGGAGAGGCTCTCATCTGAAATGAGCTGAAGTACTAATAAGCAATTACGGGTTATGCATGGCATCAGTTGGAAGATTTGCTTGCAGGTTTCTGCTATCAATGAGCATATTTATCACACGAGCTGCTATCAAAGAACACCACCTTTCAAGTGCTTTCAGAACTGCAGCTGATGGCTGCAGAAAGCCACCCTTGTACCAAGAGGACTCAAAGCATTTTCTGCTAAAAGTTGTCCAACCTGTTAGACTTGATGAGTATTTAGACAATGACGCTGGGAGTTTGGGGGCAAGAAAAATTCTATTTCTATATTTGTTGTAGAGGAAAGAAAATAATAAAAAGTTGATGTTGTACTTGCTGCAATATAGTTCAGTATTTGAGGTCTCACATGGAAAATAAGCTACAAAAAATTATTTGCCTGTTAAAATTTTTAAACTCCAACTGAGTATGCCTTTGAAACCAAGGTAGGTGTTTGAGTATGATAAATAGAGGTGATGTTTATAGCAATGAGACTGTGATACCTAAGTTCTAGTATATGAACAGAGCAGTCAAATTTGCTTTTAAAGAGTCAAGTCAGGAATGAGACACTAACTTCTAATACCTACTTGATGAGACATAACATATGATAATTTCTGGGGAGATTATCAATGTGTATGAAGTTAGAGGAATAAAACCTAATCTGAGTTTTGTCCCCATATAAGCACATTTGGTAGCAGAACAAGTATTTGAAAGTGCCCATGTTGCAAAAAATTATAGTATTTAGTACACAAAATTAAATTATTTTAAAAGTAACTTCCAGTTAAATAGTATTTTTCAATTGAGAAAATTCCCATGAAAAGTTACAACTGAACTGAATGAGACCCTGTGTTACTGTGCAAAACCCTGGCCTCCAGTAAGCCCCTCTTCCAAGAGGCACTGAAGCTTTCTAACCATATTTTCTTCCACTGTTTTGCTGGAACTAACAGGACTGACTTCTGAGACATGTAAACTTGTCATGTGCCGCATTCTGAAGGCTAGAGTTTAATAGTCTCCTGGGCTTGAGAAAAACATTTTTTAAAATTAATTGCAGTGTTAAAATGTTTGTTTTACACACTTGGTTAAACTTTAGTGGAGTAGGTGTAGTGACAAATCTTGAGAGATAGGAAGCAATCATTCCAACATGTATTGACACCATTTAGTTTCCAATAAATGAATATGTTCTACAATTACATCAGTTAAAACCTCTCTTTTTTGCTGAGAAAAAGCAAAAAGAGAGTGGAGAGTGCCAGGTGACAGTGTGTGTGTGCTCTCTCTCTGTTGGGAGGATGTGGAGGGGTGTGTAGCAGTGGCTTCTCTTTGCTTTTTTTATTAGCTACTTTTTGCAAATTAATCTTGCTGAATGATTGAATTGTATACATTTTTAGCAACTCTGCCTCTGGTTGCTATAGCAATGCTGGGGCTATCTTGATGTGTGAGTAAAGCACTGGCTCTTGGGAAAAGAGTGTGAGACCAGCTGGTGTGGTTTGAATGAAAGGGAGAAGCTATCTGACATAATTCGTTTGACCTGAAAGTTTGTTTTTTTTATTGAGCAATACTGATTGAGGGAAGTCTTTTTCCTATAAATCTTGCCTTGTTTAGTTTTTCCACTGAGATTTCAACACATCAAACTAATTGAATAGTACTAGATACAATTTGTAAAGCAGTATCATCAAATTCATTCCAGTTATCCTTCTACACTGTATCTCTCACCAGTGCCCTCTTGAGTTCTTATTAAGTGAAATATGATGGGCTGTGATGATTGCAGGGTCACTTTCCTGATTCACAAAGAAGCTGCTGAACAATAATATTCTACAAAGGATTACAAAACTAATCCCCTAATTTCTGCCCATCCAAAGACTGTGTTGCATATCTATTCAAGCTGGCATGAATGAAGAAAGAAAAATGGCATTTTTTATTAACATATCTGTATAGTACCTGTGGCTGAGATGATCTTAAATTTAGACTGTCATATTCTTACTGCTGACTGAAAAAGAGGTAATGAAAAGAAAGTAGCTGCATGCATTCTCAGGAAATGAGAGACCTGGAAGATATGACTGATGTGTCTACTCCATTTAAGGGGGCAGAACTGTGATGTAGTACATCAGATGAGGGGTTTTCATTTCCCAATTCAAATTTGTTTATTGAAGAGTATTGCACACCAAAAATGCAAAAAAAGACTGTATGGAAAATCTTGAGTGCACTTCTAGATGGTAAAGATCAAGGAGTGTGAGGGGGTGGGTAGGATGGCCATGCATGGTAGTAATGTGTTACAGTTGTGAAAACCCATGAAGGCCCAGACTTGTACCTACTTTAAAAAAAAAAAAAAATCTCATGCATTTCAAAGTACCAGGTGGATGCCCATTATTGTCTACTTAGTTAATTTTCTTGTGTTAAAGCCAACTGGATTGCTCATGATTACTGTCTATAGGTCCACTATCACATTATAAAGAGCTGTCAGAGGAGTATTACAATATTGGTTATGCATTCTTTCTTGGTGTTGGCAGAAATGTATCAAAGGGATCTGCTACATGTCAAATACGAAGACTCCAATTGTAACTGTTATAAATGTTTCAAGTTCTTCTGTCCTTACAAAGAAGAAAACAAGAAAAGTAGAAAATATTAGCATACTTTTGGATAGGAAGTATGGTTCTAACCAAAGTGTAATTTATTTCTCTCTGTGTTCTCAGAGACATTAATTATTGGTGGACTCCTGACTGAATCTGGAATAAGCATGAAACTTTCCTTGGTCTATAATGTATATGATGAACAGAGCTGGTACTAATTAATATGTCCCACAGCTATATTTTCTTCTAAAGCTATTTTTTCTTCTGGAACATTGTCTGAATTTTTTACAGCACAGACACTTGTAATGGTTGTTGCTAAAGATAAGAAAATTAAGCATTTGCATTTTTTGAGGGCTCTGGATGAGCATTTTTAAAGATTGTAAGGACAGCAGAAGCATACTTAATGAAGGGTCTAATATGCAACACATGAGATTCATTCAAAGTCACACATAGTACTAAGGAAGTCAGAAAATGACTAAAGGCTATAGGAACCTGATGAGAGAACAGATAATTTCACTAACTAAACCCTATTGTTGGTAGGACTGAATATGTTGAGGAAGCATACCTCATGATGATAGGGAGACTCGACACAGGCTGCCATAAGCATGGATACCACACATTGGACTTCTGTCATCCTAAACATGCACATCTAAATCATCACCTAGGCCATTGTCTATTGCTCAGAAATATAAATGATCATTTTTTGGTATAATGACCTGCCTCATTCTCTGAAACTTTTTCAAATTCTCCTGTCAACTGATAGGCATGTAATTCTACTAGAGGATGGCTAGAAGAATGTTTGCAGCCAGCTGGGTCATTATCTCTTAAGTACGCAGAAAATGCTTCATTCACAAAACAAGCATCCAGGTATGCAGAGAAAATGCATCCAAAATGCAGAAAAACAATTTTATTATGCAGCTATAATAACATACTACAACCTATTCAGTTAAGCAAATGTTTTTTTAACTGGTGCAAACCGCATTCTCTCAACTCTAATGGATTTTATTTATTCTTTGGTATCCCTTTGGCATATTTCAATGAATATGATCTACTATAGCAGCAACAGTGATGTGTGTAAGGAGGTCTTTGTTGGTTTTATCTCTTTTGCAGTCTGTCACTATACACTGCCATCTCCAATAAATTTATTCTTCCATCACATATGCACCCCAGGCACTCGCTGTAGGTTTCCTCCTTCCACCAGTAGCATACTGCTTCATCTCTTAATTTGACTTCACTCTTTCCACTAGCTTTGTTCTCTCTGCTTGTCTCTCTTAATACAAAACACATCATGATTTCCTATAATCTGGGAGCTTTGAATCTTAATTACTCCATATGTCTCTCTCTGTATTTATTCCCTTTCAGTGCTTCTTGCTCTGCTTCTGTGAATTTCATTATTTGACTTTCAATCTGGCTTTAGACTGAATTCTAACAAGAGCATAGTAGTAAGTACTCACTAGAAATACTACTGAATAAACAGCTCAATTTACTGTCAACACTTCTTATCTGGTGGTTCTGGTTCTGATAATAATTCAGCAATTACCTCTGAGCAGCCAGTTCACTCCTCCTGTGCTTCTCTTCTCAATTCTTCAATTATTTTGTCTGTTGTCTCTTAATAGAGTGATTTGGAGAAAATTACTTGCATAGAGTTAGTGAAAATAGAATCATGCAAGTACAGAATGTTAGAGGTTGCAAGGGGCCTCTGAAGCTTTCTTATTCCCACATCCTGCTTAAAGCTGGCCCAATCAGTTTGGTCACTGATTTTGAATATATCCAAGGTCACAAATTGTATATTCTCCCTGGGCAACCAGTCTCAATGTTTGGTTGTTTCTCTAGGTGTTTTTACTTCTAAGGATATTGTTGCTGAGAGTTTATGCTGTTCTATTGTACATGGGTCTTCTCCTTGGAATCTAATATTCTTCATTGCTAGAAAGAAACTTTATACTTGAACTGAAGTTTACTGCTCAAGAAAAAATTTTGTCTGAGAACTTAAATGAAAATTATTCTTAGGTTTAGAAAGAAGTTTCCATATGAAAATTTTCAAAGCCCATCATTAACAGGTCAAAAGTAAAATAATTTAAGACTATCCTGATTGTTTTGTCCACTGGATAATAGTTCAGTGTGTTTTTTCACAAACACACCAGGAAAGCTGAACCACATTATTGCTTTTGTATCATGTGCATTGTTTTGGGCATTCAGCAATTGTTTTTGTTGAAACTAAAGTGAATACTATGACAGCTATATTTTCAAATCTTGAATCACAAATTCTGATTTCTAAATGCATAGAAATGTAATATGTTACATGTAACATATTACAGGTAACTCTTGAAGTCAATACTGATTAAGGTGCCAAAGTACCTCTCAGAATAAGAATAAAATCAAGACCCCAGAGCAATATGGGAGAATATTGTATGCTTGAATATGATAGCATTTTATCATACCTGATAAATTTGCCTGTAGATTAACCAGTCATAACTAAAATAATATATGCAATCTATAACTGCAGCCATTCACAATGGGATATGCTCAGTCCAAGTGCTATGCAACTCACAGCTCTATAAGCCTGGTGAAATAAATGGACAACTGCCATGGTATTGTTATTGACTAAAATTCTGTTTCCTATCTATGCCTGTTTAAATACAGTGTTCAGAACTGGAAATTGCGTTCTATTCAAGAATTTCTTAGGGCTGATGTGTATACATGTGCAGTTTAGGCATATGAAGGAGGAACGATAATCTTCTTGAATAGTAAAAATATGTAGACCAAGATATCCCCATATCTCCCTCTTTCAGTCTGAAATGGTATTAGTTTGACCTGCTTTTAAACTCAAAATAAAGCTAGACATTTCCTTTGGATTAATCATTTTCTTCCCAGTATCTCTTAATCCTACTTAGGCTTTCTCCTTGATCAGTTTTTAAAGATTTGAGTGGATAACCTGTCCTACCTGCCCCAAGAACAGAGCTAAGAAGTGAGATTTTATTTTTTGTTGTGAAGAGGTAGTGGTTTGTTCTACTTCAGGGTGGGGTTTTTTGGTGTTTGTTTGTTTGTTTTTGTTTGGTGTTTGTTTGTTTGTTTTTGTTTTTAAATTTATTTGTGTCTTGAGGCCAATCTGAGCATTTAGAGTTACTTCCATCCCTTCATTTGTCTATTCTGTTTCCCTTATTGATTTGGGTGATCTTGGTAAATACTCAGAGCATGTAGCTGTATGTCTGCCATCTGCTTCTTGCCAGAGAGTTGCTTGTCTATGCCTGCCATATAGAAAGGGTTTTTCCTCAAAATCTTATCACTTGATGCTGACATTTGAAATTTAAAAGAGGCTTGCTCCTATACCTTGGTCTTTCAGATCTGTCTCAGGTTCATGTACACACAGTTTAATAAAATTTACAAAGTTATGAAATCCTCTCTATCCTTATTACTAAGCTCTATCTGGAGTCACTTTTAAAACTAGGCAAGAATAATATTACATTTCAACAAGTTTCTAACAAAATAAAAGAAATCTTTGATTACAGAGGTGGTAGGTGGAAAATATTGTCAAAAAAGTAATCATAAAGCAACATAGCAACTCCAAATTATATTTAATAGCAGTTCATTTTCATCTTAACACTTCTCTTCCAAGAATTTCAAGGAAGGTTTTGGCTTTGAAAGCTACAGAAAATAACATGCCCATTGCTCTTAGACTGTCTGACACTGTTATATCAAAGTAGTCAGAATGTCTAGCATGTTACCCCTTTGCTTCACAGTTCTGAGTATCTTTTATGCCTTTTTGCTCCAGATGAAATGTGCTCTGCCTTTTCTTCTGAAGCTTAAGAAATATAATTGACTTTTTCTTATGAATGTTCTTGATTTATATACCTTTATTAAAGCTGTTTTGGCAACTCCTGTTTTCACCAGTTTTCTTCTGAGTTACTTATGTTGCCAATAAAGGCCCTTTGCCTTAAGGAAATGGTTGTGGAATAACTGAAGACCACTGAGGTTTTATAAAGAATGAATTTGAAGATAGCACCTCAGTCAGTACTTAATTTTGGTTATGTGTTGCTCTAGAGAAAACAATAAATTTTAGGCCAAATAAGTATGCTTAATAAATTACTTCCAGGCCATAACCTGGGCTTTGGAGATGATCCACAGGAGATCTTCCAGTCTTCTTTGGCTCTCTCCATTTGATGTGCCTGAGCTGTTGAGGCACCAGGTTAGTATAGCTGCAGGCAGCTGCTGCAGGAAAAGATAAATGCTTTGAATGTGCTTATAGTAGTGTTCATACCAATTAATAAATGGTAATATGTTATGCCATGGCTTCAGCTTTACTGTATGTTTCCTAGTGTGATCTTCTGTATTCTTACTCCTTTGGAAAACAAAGGAGACCATGTTGCTGATTAAATCAATACCAAAGCTGGAAAATCTTGAACTGTCAGTAGAGCATTTTGTTTTTAATAGCCCATGCCTCTTTTTCTGTGTACAGCTTATAGGCATAAACACTCAGAATTTCTAACCTGATTGTGTCAAAGTTACTTTAACATAAAAAAAGGAAAAATATGAGATGCAGTTGAGTTAGGAGAAAACCTCTGAAAAACCACCCCACCTCCTCCATTAAAATGACACATGTCTCTTTAAAACAGTCTTTTAAAATATTAACAGAAACCCTTCTAACATTCACTTCCACAATGGGTTGGAAGGAAGGGCCGAGTTAGGACCCCAAACCCTTCAGATTCCTGAACAAGTGATGCAATGTGCAGCTGACAATCTGGTTTATCACTGCGGAACAAAGAAACGTAATTAATTTTTCTTATGCTCATCCTTGTCCAAGAAACAGAACTGGGGAAAAAGGATCCCAAAAGAACATATTCCTTTAGATGTGAGCTGTGTATATAATAAATTTGAAGTAGCATTTTTATGCCTTGCCTAATTACTTACTTGAGTTATGCTTCAGTAACTTTAGAACAGCTATTTAACTGTTTTTAGTTTAATTGCTGAGAGTAGCATTTAAATCTTACTTCAGTACCAGCATTCATCACAGTCAGTTTATATAGAATTATTATTTTTGAAAGAACAAAAATCTTTTTTCCCATCTTTTTTTCCCCATGGTCTTCATTGAGGTGCCTTGGATAGCACTGATCTGGAGTTTCTTGGCAAACTGTTAAATATCTCAGTTTCAGTGTTCTAGTAACTATCTTAATTTTAATGAAATAAGATTTAAAAATGAAGAAGACTTAGAAATAGTTAATGATTTCTATGACTGTAAAGTACTGAAAAGTATAAATTTTGTTGTATCTGTATGGGACCACAAAGATCAATGCTGAGATAGCCACTGCTATAAATCTAGAAGTTTAGCTTTTACTTTGCTCTGCCTCCTGACTCTTGAATGAATGTGTGACCATATAACTTTGAAGTTATCTTTAAGTACTTCCCAGTGGATTTGCAATGTGGGGTTGTTTGTTTTAAATGTATAGGAGAAAGGTGGGAATAAAGGTGTGAATTTGTGTATGTGTACATGTGAGCATATGCATAAGTAGAAAGAACAGAGTAACTGAGTAACAGAGAAATACCCTCTTTCAAAATCTTCTGGATATCTGAGTGATATGTTGTATCACTAAAATTTAGAGAAAAAAGTTTGGGTTTGTACTCTAAGCTCTCATCCAACATTCTTTTCACCTTTCCTCAGCAATCTGTAATGGAGGAATGGGCTGAATGCTTAGATAGTTGCATCTAGGTGATTTTTTTTGGTTTGGTTTTTTTTTGAAATGGTGTTTTTGTTTGTTCATTTTTTCCCATTTGAACTCATTTTGCTTGGTCCTCAAAAACTTGAATTGATAAGTTGCCCAAATTTCAAAATAGGAAATTGTTTTTTTTTTTTTATTTTCTGGAAAATATATAAATGAATGTGCTAGCCTTTGCAAAATGCACAAATAAAGCATGTCCATAATTTTCCATGAAAATTAGCAGAATAATTAGCTGAACATTTTATTTCTGCAACACAGGATGAAAGGGTCTCATCTTCTCTGTAAGTGTTGCAAGTTGACATAAACAAATCTTAGACTTCTAGCTTCTTGGGAATCAATAGTGTATGTGTAATGAATGATTTGTTTATTTACGCAGGCTTAAAAAAACAAGTAGGAAAAGGCCACATGTTGAAGAATATTAGTGTAATTTTTAGATTTTCTTCTTGAAAACACAATGATTTTGGAGCAATATAACAGGTATATAACCACCGCATGTCTTAAGACATGATGTACAGATCAGTCAAGTACCTAAGTCCATTCATGTACTTCTGCAGATGTGTTGATTTTCAGGAGAAAATGTGTATTTAGTAAATGAAATACCACATCGGTCTTATTTCACTCTTTTTTGGCTTAGAATCCAAACACTTTGAATAATCAATGGTGTTATTTAGAATATAAAATGCAAAGCCTTACAGATGTTTGAGCATATCAGGCTTCAAATTATACACATATCAAATGATATATGAAAATCACAGTCCAGACTTTCTCAAAATTTTAAATGTGAATCTCTCCCATGATGTAGGGAGGTACAGATGTGAGATTTGTGCCTTCTTTATTATAAATTTTCTTAAACATAACAGTCAGAGATAACAGTGGTAACAAGCTTAATCTGCAATGGACTTATTTTCCTTCATAATCTTTTGTTAGGGAACTTGCATGGGAAAGGAAAGAACAGTGTTCTGTGGAGATATGAAAACTGCTGGGCAGTGATATAAGAGATTGAAGCAGACAGGGAGGAAAAAAGGATTAAACTGAAGAGTGGGAAAAGAAGTGGTTTTGTTGTTTGTTGGTTTTTTTGGATTTTATTTCTCTAAGGCAGAAATGGGAAAAGTCTGACAGGGACGCAGAAGGAGACATGTTACTAGTGAAAGACATTTAAGAATGAAATAGTGCTGGAATCATAAGTTAATACTGACCTACTTTTTTATGTATGTAAATATTTTGTGTGAAAATACAATGACATTTTCTCTGTATGTCACTTATAAAAAAATTTACTGTTTTTTATTTAAATCATTTATTACCTTAGACCTGTCTCCCACATAAAAAAAGCTCATAGGTCACAACTGGTGTTTTTCTCAGGCAATTTTCATCTTTGGGAGTAGCAAACATGTTACTGTGCTTCTAAGAAATAACCCCCTCCCCATAGAAAAATAGTGAAATGCATTTCAAAAAGAATGCAATAGGAGATAATTTCAGTGAAACTTGCTAGTGGTGTGCTCTCTAAGCCAAAAGCACTGCATGGTAAATTACTCCTTTACAGTATAGAAAACCCAAGTGAAGAGAAGATTACAGATTTCACATCAGGAAGTACCTGACTTAATTTGGAGTCACATACTTGCCTCAGCAGTGAAACTAGATAGTAAATTTGCAAAAAACATGGACTTTCAGGTCTAATTCACCCTATGAATCTCCTGCTTTCTCACATAGACATAACTTCAGGGAACTGAGGCAGACAAGGGCAAAGAAAAGCCTCGTGAGACAAATTTGGATGATGGCAAGAAGAAATAATATGACACAACTAGAGACAGATACTGTAATAACTCAACCAGGACTCCATTATCTTCAGGCAGGAAAAGCCAATTCTTTATTTTCACAACTCAGTTTACACAGTTTTTACAGACCTCGTGTGCAACTTGAATTGGTTAATAGCTTTCTTGCCAGTTACTGTATTGGTTAGTAAAAGGTATTCTACCTGTCCATCAAGTCTCTCTATTCTTGGATTGTTTACATATTTTCTTTACTGATTCTCATGGGACAAACCCGTTGTTATTGCAGGTGCATCTGTTTATCAACCCAGGAATAGGGTGTTATGCAAATGAGTTTTCATACCAAGATTATCATATGGGAACTTGCAAATTACTTAGAAGAAGTGACAGGCTAACTTTGGAAATTTAGCAGAGCAGGCCTGATTTTGTGAGGCCTTTCTTTTATAATTCTTGTCACAACAATGGAGATGAGGTGAGATGGAGATATGGTGGCAGTCTTGCTCAGAAAAGCTGAAGCCCATTGAAGGAACTGTGAGGAGGTCTTGTGAACACTGAGAGCTGTGAGGTCTTGAGCCCAGCCTGGGAAAAAATGAGGATGAAATGGGGCGACTGATTCTGACTGCTCTGGAGAGTACTGCCAGTAGGTAGTTTGACAGCTAATACTTCCCTGTTCTTTGGAGTCTATTTTTGAAGTCTCTGAATCAATGTTGCTTGTTCCACCTCCTGTCCTAGTCTGTGGTGATACCTTACTGTTTCTAGAGAATCCTCTCTATACTCATGCCACAGCTTTGAGATAGATTTTAATGCTTCAGTTCTGGTGCCAAGCTCTGCAGGCATCTCAAAAAAAAAATGCTATAGATAGAATATTATTTTAATTTGTGAATTGCAAACTGGGCAATTTTTGTTATGTTGTTTATGTCATCTTATTTATTCCATCTATAGATGTTATTTATGTCATCTTTCACTTCTTAAGCAGCTGGTTTTGCTTAAGCCTTTGACAAAGGCTTGCCCTTTGTCAAAGGTTTTAGCCTGTGTCAGTATGAGTGTGTGAAACTCTTGCTTGGTTGAAGTTAATGGAAGTTTGCTGGAATTTCATTTGGATTCTCATGCTGCTCCAAGTGTTCTGTGCCTTTTAAAAATAAATACATTAAAAAAAAAAAAAATCCAAGGCTTCATATCCACCCAGTAAGCGACTTCATCTTTTGGGTTAGTTCAGTGTCATAGGCACTCACCAAAGTGACAAGTTATATCAAAATTTTAATCTAGTAGCTCAGGAAACTGCTGTGTGAGTCCTCTGGCACTGTAAGAACATGCCTGCACATGGATCTGGCCAGCACATGTCTACATTGCACATTAAAACCTCTATTGAAATGGCAAACAGAGCCACTTAATGGGATTTTAGATAATCTCCACCCATTACATTGGAATCGTTCTGCAACCATTGAAACCTTTTAGCCATCAAAAAGGTAAAATGTGAGGTTTTTTTCTCTTCAGGGTCTTCTCTATGACAACAACTTAAGACTTTCTATTAACTATATGTTAAGTATATCTACTTTCTTATCTAACTGATACGGATATTAGCCTGAATGTTACAGTAATAGCTCTGCAAAAATATTCATGGTCAGGTTTTGGGTTTTCAGGTTAAATTCTCTGCAGCTGTACTTTTTAACTATATTTGTCTTGCTTTTTAGTACAAATATTAATGACATATTTGCAAATTTATTTAGCTCTGAAAACAAAATAAGCAAACATTGACTCCCACCCTCCAGACTGCAAATCTAACCTAAGATTAAGATGGCAAAAGCAAATCCAGAATAATAAGTTATTTTGCATAATGTTTCTTTTAGCATTTTAGCACGGCTTTAACATGGCTTTAATTGCAGAAAAAATGCACCTATGTGTTGTATTTTCCATCTTAAATGTCAAATTTTTAGTTTACATTTGAATATATTCTCTCTGCATATATGCGTGTATAAATTAATTTATAACTTCAATCATTACAGCATCTTCTATTATATTATATTATAAGAGATTTTTCTTTAGCTTTTAATTGCATAGAGACTGGCTTTTGAGATCAATTCGGAGAGAGTCACCTGGCAGCAAAATAAGTCATATTCTCCTGGGACATTATGAGACTGTTCATTCCTATTTTCAGGTCCAAGTTTTCAAACCCAGAGGCTGGAAGTTCAGTTTACTCTATGGCTGGAAAGAAGCCCTACTCTGTCCTGTGAGTAGACAAGTGTTTCATCTTTCTGTGGGACACTTTCATTATAAGACAGAGCTTGTATCTTTTTAAAGAGCTTTAGCAGTTATGAAGTCATTTGCTTTGTAAAGGTCATGCTCTCTCCTTTGTGTTGCACCTGGTAGAAGTGGAGAAGGGAAAAAGGAAATTTTGCAGAGATTGAAGTTCCTATCAACTACGCTAGTTTTTTTATGTGGGTCATCCCATCTTCCCCCTGCTTCCTTTTTAATCTTCTCAATGTATGTGGTAGCATCTTTTTCTGTTGAGGGAAGAGAGAAATGAGACCATAAACATGACACTTAAAAGTAACATCAATCAGGTAAAGAGAGAAACTTGATTACAGCCTTTTTTAAGAAGAGAAGTGAATATATTCTGTTTGAATTAATTAATTTTTTGTAGTGCTTTCTAATCTATATTGTTTATATAGGCAGAATCTGAACACACTAAAAACCTGAAAATATTTTCTCCAATTGTTGTCCATGATCCTTCATTTTGACATAATTGTGTGCAGGTTTTTACATGCAGGTTGAATAAATGTGGCAGTTTCTGCTTCTTAGAAGAAATAATCTATCAGCTTTGTATAATTGCATTTTTCACAGTTCTGTCAACTAGGAAAAGTCTTTGACTAAAAAGTAGTGTTCGGATATGCCACTAAAGCTAGAAAGTCTTATCTGAAAAAAGAAAATAAACAGATTAAGCAAGAAGACACTGTGGTGCTTTAATTCATTAATTAGTTATAAGAAAGCTGTCCTGCATTTGGCTGGGATAGAGTTGATTTCCTCACAGTAGGTGGTACAATGCTGCATTTTGGATTCATTATGAGAATAATGTTGACAGCACATGGATGCTTTGGTTGAGGCTAAGTAGTATTTGCCCTAAGCCAAGGATTATTTCTTTTTTTTTTCAGTCTTATGTTCTGACATTGAGGATGTGCACAAAAAAAGCTGGGGGGAGACCATTGCAAGGACAGATGACCTGAACTGGCCAAAGGGATATTCCATAACATACAACATCATGCCCAGTATATAAACAGGGGAGTTACCTGAAAGAGGGATGGCTTTGGCATTGGTCAGTGAGTGATTAGCAATTATAGTATTCATCACTTCCTTTCTTGGGTTATATTTATTATTATTGTTATTACTATTGTATTTTACTTTGTTGCAATTATTGAACTTTTCTTTATTTACAGGCTTTACTTCTGGTTCTCTTCCCCATTCCAGTTGATGGAGGGGTGACTGAGGGCTGGATGGTGCTTAGTTGACATTTGGACTTAAATCATGACATAAACAAAAGAAATAGTCTTTGCTTTTGCAATGACCAGTCTGACAGCATTACAACAACTTTAGATTTTCAGCTTCTGTTTATTCCATTGTTATTACTGAAAGACAAATATAGTTTGCATTTTATTGGAATAATACTCCTTTCTTTGCAGAAGAGAAAAATGAAAATAAAAATTCCATCTATAGGTAGACTCTGAAAACTGGAAAACCTGCCATCCAATGTGTGCCTGTGGGAGAAAGATTAGTCTTTTGAGAAGCCAACATTATATATAGCAAAAGAATAAATGTGTGATTATCATTTCTATATGGCTGCAACCACATATTGATGTTTTTTCTCTAATTACACTTGAATAATAGATGCTTCCTGGAGGTGAAAATTTGTCTTTATGGAACAAATATTGATACTTGCCTCTGACTGAAGTCATAGGCAAGTTCCTGGGAGTGTAAGGTCTGAATTTTTCTTTCCCGTTTGGTTTTGTTTGTTTGTTTTGTGCGTTTTTTTCCCCGTTTTTTGTTTGTTTGGTTGGTTTTTTATCCTGAGGGTTATAATCCTAACTTCTTAAAGAGAAATTCCCTATACACTTTTAGATAACATGCCAGTATGCTTGCTGCTCTCTAAGTGACTGTTGTTATGACTTCTGGTCAAAGAGAGGCAATAAAGTTGTTGATGTAGATGCCAGTTTTAGCCCTCCTAGAGAGGTCTGAGGAGGGGAACCATTGCAATACCTAGATGAAGTAGAAATAGTGAAATCAAAGAATGTCATAATTGCCTAAGGAAAGATTGACAAACTAGACAGCTATTTCAGAACTAACGGTGTACTCTGTAATTGTTTTACTGAAGCTGATCAGCCTCACATATTGGGAAAATATCTATGTCAAATCAAATCTGCATAGTCCTTTGATGTTTGAATAAAAGATAGTGCTACTGTGGTTATCTCTGTCAGAGGTACACTTATCAAAGAGGAAAGGAGATGTAGAAGTACGTGCTAACTGCTTCCTGTGTTAGGGACCAGCTTTAGCATGACCAAGATCATGTGCTAAACAAAGAATTGTGCTCACTTACCTTATTACAGCTGCATCTCAGTCATGGCAAATCCAGTACTGAACATAAATGGCTAAGGTCACACTTCTGCAGTTGCAAGTACCCAAGATGATTCATGTGATTTTTTTCAGAATTACCTACATAAAAATAAACTTAGATTTTAGCTAGACATGACTTGGAGATAAATTAAGCTAGAAAACTTTTCACTGAGAGAAAAAAATCAGAGATGAAGTTTTCTTAAACTATGTTGAGGGGAACAACTATTTATGGTAATGTAAAAAATAACAATGTTACCAAATGCTCTCAACTGGTTGGGTTGTAGTATATGTGCTCATATGAGCTGATTTTAGAACTCAGAAGCTCTTATGGAATCAGATCTCGTGAGTTTAGAATATTATGTACTGTAATTGGCTACTCTATAGATCACAAAAGCAAAAAATGTCTGGGGACTGCCTTGTGTTAAGATTTTAAGCAGACCTATGATATAAATTTTTCGTCGACTTACTTCCAATATCTTGAGTATATTGGGATTCAGAGATCTCATTTAACTTAACCAGGTACTGTGTGCCTTCATCTTCAAATAGTGAGGTAAGCCAGCAAGGGAAAGAGAGGTGCTTGGACTTGTTTATTGAGAGAAATTTGTGTGTTTCTGAATACACTGGGCTCAGTTACCTAATACATAGAAAGATACCATATCGTTCACAATTAAAATGATTCCATTAAATTATCAGTGAAATGGACTTGATGGTGATTCTCAGAAGTCTAGAAATGGACCATGGAATAAGCACATGCCATTATAAGCAATTTTCTCTTTTATTTCATTTATGAAATATGTTGGCATTGTTTATTAAAATCATAGAATGGTTTGGGGTGGAAGGGATCTTTAAAGGTTATCTAATCCAACCCCCCTGCAATGAGCAGGGACATCTTGAGTTAGATCAGGCTGCTAAGAGTCCTGTCCAACCTGAGCTTGAATGTTTCCATAGATTGAGCATCTGCCACCAGTCTGGGCAACCTGTTTCTGTGTCTCTTCACCCTCACAGTAAACAATTTCTTACTTATGGTCTGATTCTACCTTTTAGTTTAAAGCCAATACCCCATGTCCTATTGCGACAAGGCCTGCTAAAAAGTGTGCTTTTATGTTTTGTATAAGCCCCCTTTAAGTACTGAAATGCCTCAGTAAGGCCTGCTCTTCTCCAGGCTGAATAAACCCAAATCAATCAGGTTTTCCTCATAGTAGAGGTGCTCCATCTCTTGGATTGTCTTTGTGGCCTGTTCTGGACTTGCTTCAACAGGTCAATATCCTTCCTTGGAGGATATTGAGAGCTGGTTGCAGTGTTCCAGGTGGCACTTCAGGAGAGAGACAGAATCCCCTCTCTTGCCCTGCTGCCACTCCCTGCTGCTCTGGATGCAGCCCAGGACATGTTTGGCTCTCTGGGCTGTGAGTGCACATGGCTGGATCATGTGCAGCCTCTCACCCACCAGCACTCCCAAGTCCCTCTTGGCTGGGCTGCTCCGGATCTGCTCATCCCCAGCCTGTGCTGATAGTGGCAGGTGCCCCAACCCAGTCTTGACCTGGTCTTGTTAAATCTCAGGAGATTCCCATATGCCCACTTCTCATACTTTTCCAGGTCCCTCTGGATGGTATCCTTACTCTCAGGAGTGTCCACCCCACCAGTCAACTCAGAAATATACAGAGATAAAAATGGGAGTTGATTATTTTATAAATGTCTTAAGGTTCAAATAGCTTCTTTGGTGAAATAGAACAGTAGATATTTCCTGCACTTATTTCCTTTGGAATGATTTTTTTCATTATTTCTGAATTTCACAGAGAAACTTTAGATGTAAAATGGTTATTCCACAGCTCCCATACACCTTATTGAATCCTGAAATACCACGACTAAGAACTCTTTAAAATGATAATTACTTTGCCATGTTAAAGTGCATGAAATTCATACCCTTTTCCAGGGTATGGGAAAATAATTCTGTTTAAAATAATGCATGATTTTACATTTCTCCAAGCATGTGCTGATACTGAATTGTATAAGCAATAAATGTTTAGACACTTGAAAATTTAACTCTCAATGTTGCTTGAAGATAGTTGCAAGTTTTAAAATTAGGATTTGCTAAAGATACTGTACTTCTCCCAACTTTATTTCCTATCCAGAGATTTTCTTTGTCTCTATACTCCATCGAGGGCAGAAACTCTTTTCGGTCTGATAATGCAGTACATATGCAAAAGGGATTCCAACACTTTTCCAAATTGCTGGGTATTATGTGCAACAAAATTATTAAAAATAAACTTTTGAAAACATTTGCTGCTTGATTTTCTCAGAATTACCTTTTCCTTATGAAGCTGAAAGGTTATAATCACAGCCCAGTTTTGGAGTAGATAAAGGGGACTTTTTTTTAAAATTTTTTCCAGAGTGGATTGACATATTTCTGCACTTGCAACATTCTGAACCTCTCTTTTGAGGTGAAGTTGGTCTAAGAAAACTTTTTATATAGCAAAAAAATTTTATTTTAAACTGTGTAGTACATAAAAATCAAGGCATGTAATAAATTAATGATAACATATAATAATTCTTGAAACTTTGTCCTACTTTTTTATAGGTAGTATTTCTACAACAATATTTTGTCACAGTTTACCCCAACATGTAACTGATGGATGTAAGTGGTGATCAAGAAGAATTTACTAAGTTTTTCCATTTGTGTGTGTCCTTTGGAATTTGCAGCTCTGAGAAACAATAAGAATATGCACTCAAAAACGAGTAAAAAAATCTTTAGCAAGCCAGAGGTGGTCTCTGTCTGCTAGTTATAAATCACAGATTGCCATTAATTACTATTTCAATATTGCTTTCATAAATGTGGCCACCATAATTGTGCTGGCTGACTGAATTATTTTTAAAGCACATTACTACTTAAAAGGCAGATGAAGGCAACTTTTCCCTGCCAAACTGGTGAATTTCAGCAAATGGTTTCTTCAAGTATTTTTACTTGAAAAAGCCCCAGATTCATTAGGGAAGACTGAGAAAAAACATTGTTCCATGCAGCTCTTTCCCTGTGTGAAATAGTTTTGCTCTCTTGCTGAGCCCTAGTGATGGCTGAAAAAGCACAGGAGTAAAATAACTAAAAATAGTAGGACAGAACAGTGCAGAAAGAAATAAAAGACTGAGGGAAGAAAAAGGTAACTAAAGAAACACAAAAAGACAGAAGGGCTATACTCAAAACATAAAAGTCAATAGGAAAAGAGAAAATGAACAACTAATACAGGAAAGACTAAAATCAAATGATACTTTATTAGATTTCTTTAACTGCTATTACATTTTGTTTGAAGTATTTTCTTATAACATTAATTCTTGTAGGTCTTAATTTTGTGTAATATACAATACAAGTAAATGTAAAACATTAAACAATTAGGATAATATTATTAAATACAACATTTTTAAAAAATATTCCACTTTTCAGCTAAATGAGTTTATTTAAACTTAATGTCATTGTGTCACTGGGATTTAGATATATGCGATGGTTATGTGTCCATAGCAAACCAAAGATTAAAATAATGTTGTTTTATTGATTAATATAGTTCAAGTTAAGTGAAAAAAACCCACCTTTTAAAAGGAAGAGAATATGTCTCATCTGGCTACATGTGAGGAAACATGTATTTTCATTATGCATCAGGTAACTGGGACTGTCTTTCTCAGACCCTGATAAATTTATGTCTGCAAAATTATACTGATGAGTTACTTCTGTTTTTCACAATATGGTATGGGCTCAGGACCTTGTTGTTCTTGTTGGACTGACTGAAAGTCACTTTCTGATTTCTGTGCCTGCTCTGTTTATCTTGTATATGTGCTGTGGAATACTCTCTCTGCAAATATTTGCTCTGTGAATCTTTTCCTTCATTGTGAATTTATTTATGCTGTCCTGGTTTAACCCCAGCCTGCAACTGAGCACCACAGATACACTTGCTCAATCCCCCTTATGGGATGGGAGGAAGAATTAGAAAGGAAAAATGAGAAAACTTGTAGCTCGAGATAAAGGCAGTCTAATAGGGAAGGCAAAAGTGTGTACACAAGCAAAGGAAAACAAGGAATTCAATTACCCCTTCCAGTGGGCAGGCAGGTGTTCAGCCATCCCCAGGGAGGCAGGGCTGTATCATACATAAGGGTGACTTCAGAAGACAAATGACAAATGCCCTCCTTACCTTCATTCTTCTTCCCCCCACACTGTCAGCATGGTATCATATGCCCTGGAATGTCCCTTGGGTCAGTTGGGGTCAGCTGTCCTGGCTGATCCCCTCCCAACTCGCTCTGCACCCCCAGGCCCCTCACAGGTGGGGTGTGGTGAGGAACAGAATGGGCATTGACTCTGTGTAGCTGCTGCTCAGAAATAACAGAAATGTCTCTGAGTTATCAGCACTGTTTTCAGCACGAAACCAAAACATCACGGCATACGAGCTGCTGTCAAAAAA